>VZTV01111738.1:0-10405 GCA_013400875.1 Anhinga rufa
CACAGCACTATACCAGCTACTACCATGACAAGTGGCCATGCCACAGCATGGCATCCCATGCAGCATCAGCTCCTACCCTTGCCCTGTGGTGGTCTTAGAGGGAGCTGGAAGCTCCCCAGAGCTGTGGTCAAAGAGAGCTCTGTGCCTTTTTTCACTGGGTACTCTGGGGCTTAGCTCCTGGCACTAGCCCCAGTGCCAGAGTTGCCATGAATGAGCAGGCAGAATGCTAGTGGTGAAAGAGGACTACTTAGGTGGGAAGGGCAGGCAGGGGAGGGTACAGTGGCAGGTGCTTCCCATGGTGATGGATGTGCATGCTTTGTACTGCAGTTGGATGTCTGGTCAGGGAAGCCACCAGACAGTGGCACACTCCTGTCCTCTCCCTCCTCTGTCCCTGAGCTGTAGAGTGGCCAACAATTTGCAGGACAGATAAGGCAGCACGGAACTCCTTCCCTATGAGAGATGAGCAGCCAGGTGGGCAAGGGCAGGGAAAGGAGGGCACAGGGGTAAGGGCTGCCCAACGTTATACAGGATGCCTACTTTTTACTGCAATTGGACGACTGGACAGGGCAGCCACCAGACCACAGCACACTCCTATGCTCTCTCTGCCCCTGAGCAGTATATATGCCACCAGTCTACAGGACAGTTAAGGGGGACCCAAAGCCCTTCCTGTAGATGATGAGTAGCCAGGTGGGCAAGGTCAGGGAAGGGAGGCTACGGGGGCAGGGGCTGCCCATGGATATGGAGGGCAGTTGCCTGTTAATGCAGATGGACATCCGGACAGGGAAGCCATCAGACCACTGCACAATCTGTCCTCTCCCTCCTCTGCCAACAAGCCACAGAGTTGCCAGCAGTCTACAGGACAGATAATGCAGCACCAAACTACTACCCCTGTGATGTTTTTACAGGGAGCCAGGGACAAAGAGGGTTGCATGCCCTTTTTCACCATGGACTGTAGGCTGCACTCCTGCTACTAGCCCTTGTGATTGAGTGGCACTGCCTCAGGGCAGCTTCTGCTAATTTGTTTTCCAGCAATCCCCAGTAAATAGCTTTGGGTGGTCACAGCTGCACCAGAAATCGTGCTCTTCTGCAGAGGCACTGAGTAGCCCTGAGCAAAAATGCTTCCATTGGTTTAAGAACGGATGGATCTGCAAACTCCACAAGCTTGAACTTCCCTTCTAAACCATGGGCAAGGGAGGTAAGCTCTCAGGCACTGATGTGGGGGAGCTCCTGGCGTCCTTTCCAACCTGGATTTTCCCGTGGGCCCATTATTTTCCACCTCTCGTTCCACGATGATTCCTCCCTTGTCTATCCCCTTCCACCACCTTTGGGCCTTCCCCAAGACATCCCGGGATGAGCCTCACACGTTTCCACAAGCCCCTGAGCAACACCCCCCCTATAATGTTTGCATCCTACAAGTACTCCTACAGCCCTGCAGGCAGTGACCCCCTTCAGCCTGCAAGGCCCCTGCGTGGCATTCCTGCACGCGACCCATCTCAGTTCTGCAGAAAAGGATGCAGCGGGAATGGTGGACAGCACTGTGCCCTTTTGGTAAAGGTGGCCAGCGGTGTCCTGGGCTGCCTTAGGAAGGAGTGTTCCTGGTAGGTTGAGGGAGCTGATCCTTCTCCTCTCCTCAGGACTGATCAGGCCACAGCTGGTGTGCGGTGCCCACTTGAGGGCTCCCTACTGCAAGAGAGACAGGGGTCTACTGCAAAGTGTCTAGCCAAGGGCTGGACTAAGATGAGGAAGGGACTGGAGCATCTCCCATATGAGAAATGGCAGAGAGAGCTCAGAGTGCTGAGCCTGGAGAAGAGAAGGCTCCGGGGAAACTCATCAACATCTCCAGATATCTGAACGGAGGGTGTAGAGACAATGGAGCCGGGCTCTGGCCAGTGGTGCCCAGTGACTGAGCAAAAGCAGCAGGCACAAGCTGAAAGATGGCAGGTTCCTCCTCAACATGAGGAGATACGCTTTTACTCTGAGGGTGACTGAGCACAGCAACAGGTGGCCTAGTTTGCTGGTAGTCACTCCGGCCTTGGAGACCTTCAAAAGCCCTTGGCACAGGGTCCTGGGCAATCTGCTCTATGTAACCATGCTTGAGCAGGGATGCTGGACATGGTGACCTCCTGTTGTGGTTTAGCCCTAGTCAGCCACCAAGCACCGCGCAGCTGCTCGCTCATTTCCCCCTGGTGGGATGGGGGAGAGAATCGGAAGAGTAAAAGTGAGGAAACTCATGGGTTGAGATAAAGACAGTTTAACAGGGAAAGAAAGAGCCATGCATGCAATCAAAGCAAAACAAGGAATTCATTCACTGCTTCCCATGGGCAGGCAGGTGTTCAGCCATCTCCAGGAAAGCAGGGCTCCATCACGCGTAACGGTTGCTTGGGAAGACAAATGCCATCACTCCCAACGTCCCCCACTTCCTTCTTCTTCCCCCAGCTTTATATACCGAGCATGACATCATATGGTGTGGAATATCCCTTTGGTCAGTTTGGGTCAGCTGTCCCGGCTGTGTCCCCTCCCAGGTTCCTGTGCACCCGGCACAGCATGGGGAGCTGAAAAAGTCCTTGACTAGTGTAAGCGCTACTGAGCAACAACCAAAACATCTCTGCGTTATCACCACTGTTTCCAGCACAAATCCAAAACGTAGCCCCATACTAGCTACTACGAAGAACATTAACTCTATCCCAGCTGAAACCAGGACACCTCCAGAGGTCCCTTCCAGCCTCAACTGTTCTGTCGTCTTGGGGGCTTACCAGTGACAAGAGGCGAGTCCCTCTTCCCTGTGAGAAGCCTTCAGAGGAGCTCAGTCGGGATGCTTTGTTGGTACCGAGGACCCCTCCAGGACTCCCCACCCTGCATTGCTGGGCTGCCCATTGCCAGCTCTTTGTGCTTCCAGGCACTGCTACAGTCTACAGACTGATAAGGCAGGAGCAGCTCCTACACTGCCCTGTGGTGGTCTTAAGATCTTAAGAGGGAGTTGGAAGTTCTCTAGAGCCATGGTCAAAAGGAGCTCTGTGCCTTTTTTTCTGAATACCCTGGGGTTTAGGTCCTGGCACTAGCCACAGTTATTGTTTAGGAAGCATAGAGCTTGTTATACACTGACAAAAGAGATACACAGAAAATAGAAAATGCCATTTTAAATTAACGTTTATTATTTTAGCAAGCTGAAAAGTTCTGAACCTGTCAACAGCTTGGCACTTAGTGGAGAACACCTGAGGTATCAGGGAAAAATTACTTGATCCCAATAAGGTATCAAGACAGAAAGAAGCGCTCACAGGACGAAAGCCTCTCAGTGCTGGCCACGCACGGACATTTTGAGCTCTGGTGAAGAGCTTCCTCTGGAGGGGCGACTGGCCTTCTGAATTGATTGGTCATGGTCTCTTAAGTAGCCTTGATCTCTTCTGTCAGCACTATGTTATCTCCAAATACTCCGTTTGTGTACTTGTGGTGAATGGGGAGGTAAGCAGTTCTACTTCTTGTGATAATTTGCGATACTTCTTATGGTAACCAGCTGGCCTCGTAGTGCTCGGGGGAGGCGAAACCAAGCTCGCCTGGCGACCTGCCCGGCGACCAAGGGCCAAAGTGGCCGGCAAGGCTTCACGAAGCCGCACAGGTTTGCAAGAGACCGGCCCCCTTTCTCGGCGGGACGCTGGGAGCCGTCACTGAGCGCCCCCACTGCCGCTAACGGCGGTTAACGGCCGTTAGCATTCCCGCCGCACTCGCTCTTTTCCGAAGGGCGGGAGCACCTCCGCCGAGGCGGAGGGGGCGGGGCCGCGCGGCCACGTGAGCCCGGCGGCAGCGCCCCGCCCCGGCGGCGCGGCAGANCAGCCGCGCGCCGCTGGCACCGGAGCTGCCGCCGCCGTGCGGGCTGGGCCGGGCCTATGGCGGCCGGTGCCCGCCCCGCCTCGCCGCCCGTGAGGGGCTGGGTGCCCCCGCCCCTACCCCGGCCCTGGAAACTTCGTGGAAGTTGGGGTGCGGGAGGTGCCGGGCCGGCCCCGGGCCTCCTGCTGGCCGCGACGCCCGTCCCTGCCAGCGCCGGCTCTCTGTCAGCCCCGAGGCATTCGCCACTAGTTTATCCTGGGCAGAGGCGACACCTGTAAGCAGTTGGTTATAAATAAGTTTCTTTTAAAATACATAAATCCGAGGTGGCTGGAATTAAAGCTTAGTTTTCCTTTGGAGTTCTAGGAGGTGTCTCTCGGTGAACCGAAACCGTAGAGTAATCATGCAGTTCTAATAACCTACTGCTCTTTCTGTTTCGTCTCTTCCTACTATATGAAGTGTTAAGATGCCTTTGTGCAAATACAAGGAGCTGGAAAGGAGTGGTCTATGTGCTCGCTTGAAAGCATCTCTGGTAAAGATATATGTGTCAGTGGCGAGTAATTACTTCCCAGCAGAAGCGTCTTTCTGGTGGCTTCAGCCTTTCCCTTATGTACATGCAAGCTCACAAGAAGGGGTAAAACCAGATCTGAGATGACACCTCCTGACCTTTCTGCAGTGGGCGGGGACAGGTGACTTGTCATCCTCCTGAGATGTTATAACCCTATCCTGTTCTGCTGGCAGTGAGCCCAGAGCATTGGCTGGGAGTAGAGGAACCCAGGGGAACCCCCAAGGTAACAAAACAAGTGATCCTGTCACTCACAGTTTTTGAAGGGGCATAGATACAAAACTAGGCAAAGTCTTGCCATGATAAATGTCTTTTGACAAGTTGAAATCACATAAATTTTATTTGTAACCTGGCTTACAAGCTTGTTAATACTTTTTTAGCCTATATTAATGTTTGGGTGTTCCTAAATAATATATTTAATATTAGTTTACTCAAAAGATTAGGAATGCTGAAAGCATTGCTTATGCCAAAAGTTTTAAAACAATGTTAAGTTTGTGTCGGGGAGCCAACATATGCTACGTGTGTCACCTGCCTCCCCACAGATAAGCATCTCTACTATTGGAGAGAGGTTAGTTTACTGTTTTAGGTTAATGTGAAGTGAATGAACTTGTAATATTTTCAGCTGAGCATTAGTAGTATAGCATTAATGTGATATTACGGCCAGAGCTCAAGAATGTAAAAAATTAATCTTGAAACCATCTGTTTGATACGAGTGGGTTCTTTGTCCCTTACTCATATCTGATGAAGGTGTTAAGGTACCTTTAATAAGTGATTAACCCAGAGGAGATTTTAAAAAATGTTCTTCTGTGGAGTTAATAAGTCAAATAAGGGTTTTTTCAATGTAAGTTAATTCAGTAGTGACTGCTTCAGTCTTCCAGTTCTCTTTTAGAAATGGTTATGTCTTCCAAAATGCAGGTTGGACTCCTTCAAGAAGTGCAACTGATGTCTGCTCTATGGTATATTTGCTGTTCCAGGTTTGTGCACAGCAGCTCCCATTTAGGACTCTCCCTCTCTCTGTCTCTCTCTGATGCAGTAACCCAATCTGAAGTCAGAATAGGAAAGTAACTATAGAAGAGGCCCGTTAACTTTTTAGTTAAGAAATGGAAACGTTCAGTTTTATCAGCACAGATGATGTAATTTAAATGAATTAATCTTTTTTTCTTCTATATAATATGAACAGAGGAAAGGAAATGGAGGGTACAGGTAATGAAATTTTAAAAAGAGCAAATAACTTACTTTCTCTAACTCTGAAGAAGAGTAAAACTCAAATGGAAAATAATTCCATAATTGACAAAGGTGCTAACCTGTTTTTTTTATTAATGGATGGAATGTTTGTTAAAGTTAGATTAAGGATTAAAATAATGCTTTTGAGTACTTAAAATATGCTGGTTTATCAGTTTGAAAATTTAGCTTATAAATTATATATGTTTTTAATTCATAAAATTATTTCAGGTTTTGCTTCCTTGGCGGACTTTTTGTCCACTCCCTCCCTCCCTCCCTCCCTCCCAGTTGTGCCCTTAAGGGACTTTGTGTTCCTGTAATGAAGAGAGAAAGACATGGGGCTCTAGCCTTATCTTCTGTGCATTGGTATAGCAGTAATACAATTATATTAGCTTAGAGTCTGCTTCACAATTCCTGACTGAACAGTCTGTTTCCTACTTTGTTACTGCAGCTCTTGCACCTCCCTGTGATTCTCATGTGGCTGTCATATTGCTAGAACTTTCTCTGCCTAGACTTTATTGAAAGAGCTTATTCAGACTAAAATATGAGGGGCTGCATCATGGCTTTAGATGTAATTGCAGAGATCTCTTTGATACCAGTGTTAGTGCATCCCTGACATTTGAAAGTGGAAGCTTTGCCCTTTGGGCTGCTGGCAAAGAAGTAAATACAGAAATGAAATTTTGGTGAGCCACTTCTTTGATCTGTGAAGGATATTTTAATTTTTATTCTGGTTCTCTTGTCACATCAGATCAGTAGGGCAAAGTCAAAAAGTACGACCAAGGCTGTCAGGTTGTGCAAGGCTTTCTCCCCTTGCCTGTCCAGCTTGGGAGTAATAAGCTTCTGTTATTTTTCATTTATCTGTAACTAACTTCACCCTGTTGAATGCATTGGCTTCACTGAATTGAAGGGCTAAAATATAAATGCTGAAGAAATTACTTTTTATGAATTGAGGCTCAAAACTAATAAGAACAATAGTATGTTTCAGTAAATTCCACTGGAATGAAATCAGTTTCTGTTGGCTGTATTACCCCGATTTCAGTTAGGTTCAGAAATTGAAGTAAATGATGCCATGGACATTTTGTTACTGGTTATGCAATCTTGTTCCATCTGAATTATGAATGCTGGTAGTATAAAACTTAGCATGATGTTCAGAATATTCATACCATGTACTCCATTTCTATGAAACCTATTGTCAATAAAATAATGCTACACTAAGGAAGACTTTTAGCAAAATACATTACTGCACTGTCTAAATAAAGTGCTCTTATGGGAGAAGTTCCCAAATGAGGTATCCTAGGAGAAAACATGCCAACATACCTCTTTGAGAATTAATCATTAGTTTCATGTTCTTGGACACTATAAAATGCTTCAGCTATTGCATAGTTCAAGACCTCTGTGTTTTTTTACAAACATAATAAAAGCATTCCGAAGGTTAAAACTGTACATCTCAGAAGTTTGTCAGCCTTTCTTCATGAAACTGTTTTACACAGTGAAGCACAACTGGTATATACCCAAAGAATTACAGGTTTTTACCCTTACTGCTAGCATTTATCTTTTTAGTTCTTCATAAAAAACCAGCATGGTGAAACTGAGGCAGCATGATTAAATGTTATGAGAATTTACTTAAACACCTTTCAGTCCAGTAAGCTAGTTTCTGAAATTCTTTGTTTGTAGGTTTTAAATTGAATAGCTAGTAGTAAGCACATTGTTCACATTGGCAGTTTAGGTATTCAGTCCTTTGTGGAGCGCCATTTTCTCCCACACAAAAATTATTTTTCCTGTTAAATCTGAATAATTAGAGATAAACTCTGTTGTCTTCTCAAGGTTGCCAGTGTCATTCTGAATCTTCTCACCATGTTAAAATAACACTGAATCTGAACTTTGAACCATTACCAGGAGTGATTACCTTCTGTCTTCAAAAACAAATCCCTCTTGCTTATATTCATGCTGAGAGGGCATTTTTGCTGTTCTGAGTTTGCTCTTACTGATCCTCCAGGTTCTGGCAATCTCGAAGGTTTTTTATCCAGAGAGAAGTATGCTAGGCTAGAGCAATAGAAACTTTATTATATAATAAGACTTAATATTTTAATACTGAAGATCCAAACTTAACCACTCGGCAATGAGCTTGCGTAATACTAAACAATTTTTTTATATATATGTATAAGGTATACGATATATCTATACTCATTAAAAAAAATATACATATAGGATATACCTATCCTGTGGAGAAGCATGTGACTTAACTAATCAGTCTGTGCTTTTTAAGGGAATTTCTGAGTGTCGTACATATTTCTACATTTTAGGAAGAAAACGTAAGCAATGGATAAATTGGCTTGCAACTTTGGTGTAGTGTAATATGCTGGTTATATATTATTTCTTCAAGAAGTAGTTTAATTAGATAATGCAGTACTGTCTAAAGCTGAGCTTTCAGAATGTGGCAGGGCATATGGCAATTGTTCTCCTGGATGCTGTTTCTACCCTTGATGGCCTCAGCCTCAAAGACTGAACCAGAAATGGTGTTTTCAAGTTTTATGCTCCTCAGAAGATTCCTGCTTCATAAGTTTGTCCAGTCTAAACTTAAACAGGAATGTATTCCCAGCAAGAAAAAATGATGTGGCAAGGTACTTTGGACCCTGAGAGTAACTTGTGTGAAGTGCCATGTGATTTAAACTTGCTGTCTTGGGTCCCGCTTTACTTATTTTCTTGTATTTTAGTATAAGAAGGCAGAGACAATTGTTTTCTCCTCACACCCTTCATGTCACTCCCAGTTCAGTAAATCCCAGTTGTGTCCTTCTGCAGATGTTTTGACTACAGCTTGGAGGAACCTACTTCAGCATTCCTCCATTCCTTTGGCAATGTTCTGTGTCCTTGTGCGGGCCTCTTTCACTTGTTTCTGTAAAATAGACTATTCAACAATGTGTATTGCTTAAAGCTGGTGAACAAAACAAGCAGTCATGGGATAAGAGGGAAGAGCTTTATGTACATCTAATAAAAATGGTTAACACCAGAAGCAGAGGGTTAGCAAGGCAGGCACATTGCATGTTTATACAGTAATATAATGATAATTTTTTCCTAATGTGCTAGATCTTTGAATACACTTTTGTAAACCACTGCTGAATGCTAAACTTTCATACAACTGTCTTCTCCAGGATCACAATCCTAAGTGGTTTAATTCATCCTATACATTGAATTAAAATTGTGTTTTTCATGTTTGCATTGGTTAAATTTATCTACATTAATATTAATCTGCCATTTAATTTGTTTTACTGATTCTATCAACTTCTGACGTTCTTCACCATTGCCCTCTAAGTTTTCTAACGTGAATTGCATTTTGTCATCAGTGAACTTTGTCACTTTGCTTCCATCCTTCTTTTTACTGCTAAGTTATAAATGCTGAAGTACATAGGCCCTAGGACAGATCACTGGGATTCGTCTGGTAACTTCCCTTTACTGTGAAAACAGATTGTTTGTGGTTTTTTTTTAATTATTTATCCTGTTTCTTTTATTTTTTATTTTTTACTTTTTTCTTTTTTTTTTAAACTTTTTCATTCCCATGGAGAGTTTGCACCCTTTTCTCCTTGCTTTAAGAGCCTTTGCTGAGGGTCTTTGAGTATATTTACTTGAATTTTCAGAAGGCTTACTAACGTGATCTCCCTTATCCATACAGGTCCCTTTGAGAACTCCAGCAATTTTTTTAAGGCACAATTTCTCTCTCCAAAAACCTTTGCAGGTTTTTCCATTTTGAATGAGTTGTGGTTCTGATACTCTAGACCTGTGGAATATGATCTAGCCTAGCTTTTTCTTGAGAGAGTACATTGCCATCTTACTGACCAGATACAGATCTGCTTAAGGTATTCCTTTTGCAACTGAAATACAAGTTTGGACAACATATAAGCTGAATTAGTTATGATTTATATTCCAGCTCACAAGGCACATCTAAAATGCTAAAGGCTGTGCTGGATTGGAAAGTACTCTTGTGTTCAGTGTATTTTTGCACTGCAGACGTGAGATGTCTTAGACTAGGTTCTGTACACATAATCACTTGATGATTGCTTCATGTGACAAAGGCAGCCAAGGTCTTCAGGGTGCTTTTTTGCACTTGAGTGAATTCTTGCCAGTTCCAACAAATGGGGCATTTGTGGGGAACATTTGGAATTAAGATGGTTCCTAAATACTTCTGTTTGAAAATTAAAGGCACTAGAAAGAGGGGGAGAGCAAGGTAAACCTGTAATATGCCTAGAGAGCTACCTGGGTAATACCTGCAGAGAAAAGAGCATCCATAACATAGTGAGATAGATTGGTAGCATAGTCTTTATGCTAGAATAAGCTAAAATGATTTAATAGTGATATAGCGAAGCATACCAGGAAGAGTTTGCATTTGAAACGGTTGAATGTTTGAGGGAAACTAAGAAAATAACAGTAAAGAAAAATGCGGAAAGGGAATGTGCTTTATAATTTGACATGAACTTCAAGGTTTGAATGATTCATACACAAAAGCATGTTTCTCAAAGTGTTTTACTGATTTTGTTAGTTAGGTTCTTTGTTTTCTTGAAAACATGAGAGTTGACATAGTGGACTGCAGTGCAGGTAGTTGTGCAATAAAAAATGTAGCAGTTATTTTTTTGTAGGGGGAGAATGTTTCTGTAGACACTTTCTTTAAAAGAAAGTAAGAATATTCTTCAAACTAATGCACTAGAATGTTGGTTTGCATGCTGTAGAAGGACAGTGAGTCCTGTTTGCAAAGTTGCCTCTGTATTGGAAGTGGAACAAGCAATTAGCAGGTTCTCCTGAGAGACCCTA
>VZTV01111740.1:3115-14000 GCA_013400875.1 Anhinga rufa
ATAGCTTTTTATTACTAGAAAAATATTTTATCCACTTGGGCTTGTCAGTTATTAACTGTGAGGACTTCATGAGGATATAAATTGTTGCTAGTGCCTATGTCTGAGAGAAAAAGTTTGGATTTAGTTTTAGGTTGAGATTAGCAATGTTAGAACTCAAATGCTATAATTCATTTTGAACTATTTCAAAACTTCGGCAGATATCTTCCACTACTTCCTTGGGTATTTTAAGGATTTATCTGAACCAACTGAAAATCGATGAAAATTTGGCAGTGAAAGAAACATTTGGAAAACAACTTAAAACATGATGCTCTGGGACTATTTTGTTTTTAAACGTAGTAGTAAAGTAACTTTGCAATCCAATGCCTTGGATCTCTCTTTAATGACAAGGCCTGTATTTTACTTGTTGCTCTGTTTTCTTCAAAGCAATATTAGGCAAAGCCTGGAAAACAAACTGAACCTGCTGAATTAATGTAAAACAGTCCTAATCAAGCAGTTAAATGTATATACATGAATTCTACAATTGAAGAAGTGGAAGCTGTTGCTCACAATTAGAATATAATTGCCTGTACATTTTTAAAAGAAATATTTCAGCAGAAGTGAATGTAATTGAATAGGATGTTTAGGCAGATTATCTTGACCAATTTCAGGGCAGAATATCTAGCCTCCCAACAAAACAAAAAAGAATTATTTGGAAGTTAATTGCTAAAGCATGGTGGTTGGCTGATCCATAAAGAGGTTTCTGAAAGTCAGCAGTAGAGTTTGCCCAGCTCTGCAAAATAAAACTGTTATCCAGAGAGTAAAGCGGTTTCTTTTTCCAGGATCCTCAACAGCAAAAGTGACAGATTTTTACAGCACACTTCAGGAAAATAAAAGATGCTTAGAAATCACTATTAGTAATTAATGTATTATTTAATTAATAAGTAACTAAATGTAGTTAAATAATTTAAAATATTAGAACACATTTCAATTTCATTTTGCTTTTGAAAAACAAATTAATACTTGTAATTTTCATCAAGTCTGAGGTCTCTGAAATGCCACTATATCTGAAATGGCACTATATGCCTGGTAAATCACCTGGTGTACCAGATTCAGGCAAAGTATTGGAGATAACGTTGGTAATTAAGACTTCCATGACAGAGAACAAATGCTCCAGAATACTACAATTTTGCATTGTCTTCTAGGCAGCCTGGAGCTGTAAGATTTTTGAGGAGTTCCTCAGAAATTTCATGCAAGTTACCATCTTCATGGGAAAGTTTGCCTGCAGAGCTACCCTGTGCTTACTCCATATCTCACTTCTTGGTGATGTATTGCTTCTTAACAGATCTGTTGCAAATCACTAAAGGATGGTTTAGTGATGGGAAGTCAGTGAGGGTTGTGTAATATAATCATAGTGTGTAACACGTACGCACCGTTTTCATTTGAAGGTTTGTGTTGTGTTGCAAATGTTTGATGAGCCCAGTGAGAGCATTACTAAGGTGATTATAGAGCCCACTTCAGAAGTTATCCCGTTTGGGCAGAGAGATGTCAAGATTGTTGGAATATATTATGTCAGGAGTATAGTAAAACTTACTACTAGTATAAAGTATAGTATATTGGTGCTATATTGATGATAATTATATGTCATATTATGGACTAGAATTCTGTGTGCATGCTTACTTGCAATGAAATGGCTCTGTAAGTTAGTCTGAAATGCTAATGGGCTTCAGTTCACTCAACTGAGGTTTCACCCTTTCAGTGTGAAAGGATGAAGAAACTATTATACACCCTTATTTCTCCCTTTGTGCCTGCATGGTTGTGTATATCTTCACATGTCAAGGGGAGCCGTGGTGAGGAAGGTGCTGCTCTAACAGGTTTTGTGAGGGTCTGGCTGCCTTATGCATAAATGACTATAGTACATACTGACTTACAGCCGCAGCATTCTCACTCTTCAAGTGTTACAATATGCATCTTTAGTTTATGCATTTAAGTTCAACCTACCAGAAACCATTGGGATTATTGAAAGTTGCTGTGGCATTGTCTTTCTGTAGTTGAGACTTCAGCATGCGTAGGTGAAATAAATGTCTTAGTATGTTTTAACAAAATGTAAAACATTCTAAATTGGAGATGTTTAATGTAAATTGTAGCATGACCTTTAGGTAGGAATATATAAGGCTTGTGTTTATGAACACTTAAAGTTGCATCTGCATTTTAATATAAACACAAGAAAATTGCATGGTAGAATGGGCAGGGATCCATTTAGCTATCACTTAAATTATAAACATTTTGGATCAAGAACCATTTCAAATCTCTGAGATATTCCATAATTTTTTTGATGTTATATTTTGGATGTTTGCACATATAATTCTTGGAAATGAACTTACTAAATACGCTGTCCAGGTAGGTCCCAGCTTTTTAAAAATAACTGCCATAGAAATAGTGGACCTGCTTCATGCATGAGATTGAAAATTCAGCTTTCATTTATATTTTTTATATTATATGGTATGATCCAGAGGCTAAAGACATTGCTTAAAGAAAGTGATATTATTAGATTTATTCTAGTATCTTTTGCATTCTAGAGTGTGTTGATAAGATTTTCCTTTTCCCACGTTGTCTTGTGACCTGATCTCAAAAAAGCTAGGCAGTGAGTGGTTTTTAGCAATAAAAATAAATAACAGTATAATGAAACAATGTTAGTTCTTCACTGTACTTCACCTTCATTGTCCATCAGTCCATTAAAATGAGTTCAGTCTTTTGGGGGGCTTCACAAAAGAGCCACCGTTGGCAGGCATTTGGCAGCAAGCAGATGACTCTAAAGGTTCTGCTGTTTAATCCCAGTTTTCATTATCTGACTGTTAGCTAGGTCTGAAATCCTGTTGCAGACCTTTTCTGCAAGAAGTTTCAGACTTGATAGCAGTTTCTGACTGGTAATTCAGTTCAGTAATGGGACAACAGTAGCCTGTGGCAACATCAGACTCTGGGGTGTTTATCCCCTCTACTCCATTCCCTGGGTGGTACCTGCTCTTCACAGGAGAGCGACATGTAAAATAAATAAACTAACATAACAAAGAGAAAAGAAGGTCTGTGTCTTTTCCTGTAACATCCTTATGTATCCACAGTTTGGAGTGGCCGACTGTGCATGTTTATAATGAATCAAGCAATTAAAAAACATGCTGTACTTTTTGGCTGTTATTTAGGATCAGGTACCTCCAAGTACTTTTGGGAATCCCATAATTTTCCTATTACTGCAAAAATAATTTGAAGAAATAGTTTTTCTTAAGTCTTAAATCCATTCCTTCCTCACCCTTGCAACATCAGGATGTGAAAGTCATGTGGCTTCATTGGGTATTCTTGTGTGAGCAGTGTAAGTTTTAAAAACACATGGCATTGATGTTTTTCATATGTGGTGTGTTTAAGTGGAATGAATCATAGAACAGAATGTCCTGATTTGGAAGGGACCCACAAGGATCATCAAGTCCAACTCCTGTCCCTACATATGAACATCATATCTTCACCTTATCTGCTGGAAGATGTATAATTCTGCTTTGTTTTGGTTAAAGGGAGTGATAAGAATATGTAATTCTGCCTCAGAAATATCTTCCTTCCCATTGTGGAGACATTGTTCTAAAACAATTCTCTTAAAATTAAATAGTACACTTAAATAGCATATTATAGCAAAATAAAAAACTTCCTTGGAGCAGAGAAGAACCAAAACTGAAAAACAAACAAAAGGAAGAAATAAATACTATTAGCAAAATAAAAGGCAGTGTCTTTGGTTTGATATGGGAAGCTTCCTGGGTCTTGCAACAAAATAAATCTTTCTTTTTCCTTCAAACCCTTTTAACGACAATTTGTACATTAGGAAACTGGGCCTGAATTATTTGGCTGTAGAAGGCTATGAAATGTGCAATACTTGTTACTTAAAGGAAAATTTTCTTCAAATAATCACAGAGGCATTTCACTAAATTGAAATGATAGTTTAGATGAAGTGTATTTTTTTACTCAGGGGTGTGTAAAGGTGCATGACTGTGTGTGTGAGCGTCTGGGTAACATGGTATGCCATTTAATTTATGGCATGCCATTTAACACTCCTGTGAGTTGTGATGTAGGCACATCAGGTTTTGTAATCTGTCAGTAACCTTGTTAGAAAACCTTATAGAAGAGTTGTTACCATTTGAAGGTAACAATTACTTTCTCCTACAGAACTGAATGTTAGTCTCAAATGTAATAATAATCTAGCAGTAATTGCTGTTAATTGAACACTTAATATGATTACACTTTCACCATTGGAAATGATTGACAAATGTGTTTTGACAATTTTATGTAACGACACTTAGTGGTACTTAGGACTTTTGTGAAGTGTTTGGAGATCTTCAGGTTAAAATACTATGTTACATAATAAAAAAAATTAAAAGTCATTATCTGTTACTTAGAGGTATGAGTTCAGGAAGGTTTTTATTATATTAAGTGTGGATTTATTAATTCTTTTACAAGGGTTTTCTTGTAAATTACTCTGCTTAGAATTACTGTGAACAAAATTAGGATGAATGTCCAAAACCTAGCCTTCATAAAGGAAGAAATGGCAAAGACTTTAACAGTTGAGTTACCTAAGATCACTACAAGACTGATTCATTTCACTTCATCTGCCTCTTTGTCCTTTTGGTAGAGAGGGAGTGGCTTATGGATGCTTAATTTCTCTTTTTCTCCATTTTTTTTCTATTTTCACCTTTGTTTTGAAAACCTGGTTTGTTCTGTTGATTGCCAGATGTGTTTGCTGAAGAAGTTGTTTCATTTGATGGAAGTATTATAATAGGTATGGGGTTTGAGAGGGATGGGGTGAATAGTGATAGAAGTGGTAATTCAGGGTGTTACATGGAATTAGATATTCTGTCAAAATAACAGTAATGTTAATGTTTATATACTTATGTTGCTTTTATTTGTTAGGCAACAGCTTAACAGTGATAGCCAGGCAACCTAAAGTTTATATATGGAAAATAAGAAAGCTGAACAGTAAATAGAAAAATGATCACACCCTTTTGTTGCCCCAAACTATGATTTGCCATAGCAGAATGAGTCTTGTGTTAGCTTTGAGCTCTTTAGATCTATTTACTTCCAAAGAGTACCTGCACTGTGCTGCTCTGATCCATCTCCAGATGGAGACCGGTGGCAAGTGGTGTCCCTCAGCGGTCCATACTGGGAACGGTACTATTTATTATCTTCATCAATGACATGGACAGTGGGATCGAGTGCACCCTCAGCAAGTTTGCAGATGACACCAAGCTCAGTGGTGCAGTTGGTACACTAGAAAGAAGGGATGCCATTCAGAGAGACCTGGACAAGCTGGAGAGGTGGGACTGTGAGAACCTCATGAAGTTCAATAAGGCCACGTGCAAGGTCCTGCAGCTCAGTCGGGGCAACCCCTGGTATCAATACAGGCTTGGGGATGAAGGGATTGAGAGCAGCCCTGCAGAGAAGGACTTGGGGGTACTGGTGAGCGAAAAGCTGGACATGAGCCAACAGTGTGCACTCACAGCCCAGAAAGCCACCCGTATCCTGGGCTGCATCAAAAGCAGCGTGGCCAGAAGGTCGAGGGAGGTGATTCTGCCCCTCTACTCTGTTCTGGTGAGACCCCACCTGGAGTGCTGCGTCCAGCTCTGGAGCCCTCAGCACAGAAAGGACGTGGACTTGTTGGAGCGGGTCCAGAGGAGGGCCATGAAAACGGTCCAAGGGCTGGAGCACCTCTCCTATGAGGACAGGCTGAGAGAGCTGGGGTTGTTCAGCCTGGAGAAGAGAAGGCTGTGGGGAGACCTTATTGCGGCCTTCCAGTACTTAAAGGGGAACCATAGGAAAGATGGGGATGATCTCTTTAGCAAGGCCTGTTGTGACAGAACAAGGGGTAACAGTTTTAAACTAAAGGAGGGAAGATTTAGACTGGATATAAGGAAGAAATTTTTTTACAGTGAGGGTGGTGAGACACTGGCGCAGGTTGCCCAGGGAGGTGGTCGATGCCCCATCCCTAGAAACATTCAAGGTCAGGTTGGACGGGGCTCTGAGCAACCTGGTCTAGTTGAAGATGTCCCTGCTCCCTGCAGGGGTGGTTGGACTAGATGACCTCTAAAGGTCCCTTCCAACCTGAACCATTCTATGATTCTAATTGCACCGTCCCATATCTTTCCTTTCCCTAAATAAACAGTGCGTGTATTCCATCTCATAGGAGGACATCTTATATTTCATGAAGGGAAACTATTTTTATATACTTAACTTTCTAACTCAGCTAACTTTCTAACAGTTATTCATATGGGGTGCATTAGTTAGCAGGGAGGAAGATAACTTTTTACTCTTCTGCCTGACATCAGAAAAATTTTATTTTGTTGCTATTAAACCTTTTGTTTATAGAAAGAGGATAAGAAACTTCAGGATAGAATGGTAGGATAACTGTAACAAAGTACATTTATGAAGAACTAGATTCTATTTAAATTGTACACCTAACCTCCCCTTTCTTCTTTGGCATGGCTCACGTGTCTATAACACTTACAAGAGAATGTGCTAGAATATCAAGAAGTTGTTTGCTGTGTTTCTCTTGCTGTGTTATTAAAACAGCATTTTTAAAAGAAGGACTATAGCAATAGTTCTTACCTTTAAAATATGTTTCAGAAGCCTTTTCTATTATCTATATAGAAATATTGATATAATCCTCAATAAAAGATGGCTCAAATGTTCTGGTTGCCACCCTATAGAGTTGACTTTGTGTTTGTCTTCCATGCCTGGTGCAGCTTAAAAGTAAGACAGCGAGAAAATTCAGGGCTCTGATTGAAGTGTACAAATAAAGGTCTTACTTATTCAGCTACTTCCTAAGCTTTCTCTTGAGCCCTATTAAAAAAAAACAAAAACCAACCCAAAGAACCAAACCTCATGTATGTAGACATTCATTATTCCAGTGTTTAGATATATATATAAAAGTATTACAACTAGTGTTTAATGATGCATTTTAAATGGAATACATTTCCAACTTACATCACAATATAACTTGTTTAAATCCTTAGCATTTCATTGTCCTGCCCATAAACCATGGGTTAGATATCCTAGGCTTTTCACTGACAATGACCAGTAATAAAAATTTTTTCTTCATGCAAACTTGTTTTTTTAGATTCTGTGGAATTATTTTTCAAAGAGCTTATGCTATTGTTTTCTTTCCAAAGGTTAGAATGTGAAACAGGAAAGGGTGAGAAATTCTGATTTAGGTAGTTTGATAACCTTTGCTAGCAACTGAAGGATAATTAGCATTGCACGAAGCCCTGTTTCAGCAATGCATAGCACTCTTTATTAATGCAAATACAGTTCTTTGGTGTAGCACACCATGAAACCTCCTCCCTGTTTATCCTAGTCCATTTTAAGCATTAAAGTTGCTCAAGAGAAGCAACATTTATAGTCCTCGTACAAACTATATTTGTGGGCTGTTAAGTAAAAACACTTTCCTACCTTGGAGTGATTATCAGTTATTGCTTTCTGACACGTTAAGGAACACATCCCACAACTGTGTAGTTTTCAAGACATTGAAATAGACTAGTATTAACTCTCCTTGAATGTTATATCTGCTTCAAATATCTGCAGTTTTGCAGGAGTCTCCAAAGCAGCATATCTTGCTATCCAGCCCTATAAGGCAAGGTTTTTGTATGATCCACAATTGTAGATTACAAGTCACTGGGGTCTGAATCTGTACATGACACATGTTGTTGAGCTGGCATAAATAAGCATTTCTGCTTTTAAGCTGCATTATCAAGAATTCCCCCCACACGCGCACACACACACACACAAAAGAGACAAATCCATGGTCATGACCATGTCTTTGTAACGACTTCCATTCAGATCCTGGATTGCTTGGATCTGGTCACATGCCTTTGCTCTCAAATTTTGCAGTCAATTGAAATTATACTATCCAGACATAGCTTGATCCTTTAGTTACCAACAGCCAAGCACTACAGCCACAAGGTTTTTCTGATTGATTTGGGAAATCCTTTTACAAAACAGAAGATGCTTCCTCCCATGTAAGAGAATTATTTAAATGGGCACCTTAAAATCAGCTAGTCCACAGAGACCATTGATACAAAGCAACTTTGCCTGCTGCATCTCAAGCATTTTGCTTTCTTTTGTGGATTTAAGATCCCAGAGGAATTTAATTTGAACCAGACTGTGCATTTCTGCCTGATCTCCCTCATATAAATCATTCTGGTAAGTTGGAGTACTAATTTGGGAAAATTACAGAGACTATATCAAAAAGAATATAGAAATACAAACCTTTTTCCATGATTGCTACATTGAATGTAGTCACTGTTTTAAGGCTTCAAATGGTTGATGCGCATGCATAAAGAGTACAAGACCAGATCCATTGGCTGGCCCAATTAGTCCCTAAGATGCATCACAGCTTTCAAAAATTGTGAAAATAATAAGTGGAAAACTGGCATGATGAAGCCTAGAGATTAAAAAAATATATTTCTTATTAATGGATTGCAGCCAAAAGAGTATTGCCAGAAAGACCAGCATAAAACTGTAACACTATTCAAGCTCAAAATTAGTTTGTAACACTGTCAGTTGTTTCCTGAGGGGAATGAAGGAGGAGAAATTATAGCTATTTTGATATGTCCTCAGGCTCAGATTTCGTGATTTCAGAATCCAATACTATTCCCAAAAATTCCAGTTTTCTTATTCTGGGATCATTTTTTATTTTAAATACTTGTAGAAATCAGTAAAGAAGCTCTTAAATTTAGGAGAGATGTAATTTGCTAAAAAGAATTGAATGGGTATTTGTAAGATTTCTGGCAAATAATGCAGAAATTGTTACAACTATCCTTATATCACAAAAGGCCATAGAAAACGTTGACTGCCGTCAAAAGTGTATTGGACTGAAAAGTCATCTACACCATTCAGATTTTGTTTGTGGAACATTACAGCTGAACTAGTAATTATATTTTTAATGGCCAGTTTGAATTTGATGGTACTTACAGAATTCTTCAGTTTTGTCTCTCTTTTGGGGATTTTTGGTTTTTTTTTTAATGCTTTGATAAAAACTATTAGTGTTGCAGTAGAGAGAACTCTAAGAAGGTACAATTTTCTCAGGTTCAACAAGCTTGACTTTTTTCTTTTGTCCCCCCCCAGATAATGTCAACTTTGGGGTAAAATGAAAGGATTAGTAAAGACTAAGAAGTACTCAATAACATTTATAGTTGCATAAACTGGATTAATGAAGAGTCCTTAGATTTTTTCATGTTTAAGTGCTAACATCAAAAGTTATGTTCAAAATTTGCTATTTATATTCATGGAAGGAGACTAAAGCCAGTAGTTAGCAGTAGTGACACCACACATCGTGCATGATTGATTCTTCTTATGCATTAAATTTATGCTTCTCTATCTTACAAGGTTTTACTAGAACTACTTCTGACTTGTACCAGGGCAAATGAGAAAAAAATTAAGCCAATATTTTCATCTCTGTCTCCATCACCAGAAATCAGAAGCCAGCAAAAGATGTTGCCTGACAAAGGCTCCCAAAGAAAGAAAAACTGTTATGTACAGGAAAGTATAGTACCTCTGGGAACAAGAAGGCATAGCTGAGGATTAATAAAGATTTGAATTCTATGTGAAGGGGCATTTTTTAAGAGAAGCAGCACTGATGTGAAAAGCCATATATCAGCAGGGTACAAGCTGTCATGAGTCTGCCCAAGCAAACCCCAGGGAAGCAGAAGCAGTGTCACTGAGGAAATGCTGTTCCTTTTTAAAAAGTTTAATCAATTTTTCAATGGATGCAACTTCTTGGCATATATCATAGCTTATTTTATTGACTAAGTTTTGTCACATAGTGCAAAATCATATTAATTGTATGGCAGAACATACAGAACTGATAAATAAAACAATGCAAGATCTTGGACAACTTCGTAGTAGTAAGTGTAGATAGGTAATGGAGTAAAGTAATTACAGATTTTATCTTCTACCAGTGTAGAACACTTGAGCACCTGTTAGAGAATGTTTAGGGAACTGTTGGAGAAATACTTCAGTTATGACAGATTTCAAATGAAAGCTTTTGAATAGTAAGTTAGTTTTCTAGCTCTGTTAGCATTTTGATATCAGTTGGCCATAATTTCAGAGTTCAAGTACAAAAAAAGAAAAAACAACCCAATATCTGAATATATTCTTCTATCAGATTGTCACAAGCTGTGGGAAAATATTCAGGGCGTTATTCTTTTGGAAGTACGCATGGCAACAAAATACAGAACTGAGCTTGATAAGATGTAAGATAATTTAAAAAAAATTACACCGTTTCACAAGAATGTTGGCTTGTGTTTAATAGAGTACCATTTCTTGTTATTTGCTGTGAGAAGGTAGGGACCCTTCGTGATTTGTCCAGACATTTTGGGGATGTTTGGACATGATCCAGGAGAAAATACCCTTTATTAGAACTTTGGAGATTTGGGTTCTGATAACAGAGAACACATACTCTCCTTATCTCTAAGACACACATTTTTCACACTGAACTTGGAGGTTTTTATTTGCTTTTGAGTAAACAACAGTTGCAGGTATAATGTTTTGTTAAGCGATGAGCAATAGCATCGTTCTCCTGGGCTGTCTACAAAGGCAGGGTGGGGATTTTATGTGTGTAAACAGAGGATAAATTTATTAAAAAAATAACAAGAGCACTCATTTCAATATACCTTCACCTAATTTAAAATGGAAAGAGATTTGTGTCCTCAGCTCAAATGCAGACTAGATATGAGAGTTGAATCCTCAGTTTTTTTGCCTTACCAAGTTTTCATCTGTTGTCTTCTCTGCATGCACGTGCGTGTGTGTATATATCTCTACACAGATACATATTCATGTATTTATTACAGAAATGACCTGAGGAATGTCAGGAAGATGTGCC
>VZTV01111754.1:0-12007 GCA_013400875.1 Anhinga rufa
TATTAAAAAAACAAAACAAAACCTGTCCTCTTCTTCCAACAAAAATATATTCTAACATGCAAAAGCAGCTGCCCAGTAATAGGAAACAGGTGCATAAAAGCCCTATTCACAAAATAATTACAAACAAAGGATCGTATTCTTTAAATCCCTGTTCTTAAATCAGTTACAAAATGAGGTAAGAGATCATTCAGTGCCAATACTTACAGAGTGCAACAAACGTTCATTTTGTACCATGTATTCAAGAATTACAAAGTCATGCTTTTGACATAGAGATACTGGCAAGTTTTATGAAGACAAGAAAAGAAGTTTTATTCACAGAATAGCAAAAATCAGTCTTAGAGAACACACCCATAAAGAGTAAAGAGTTCAGAGAATATTGGAGAATCTGCCACCCGAAATCGCCACGCACTCTGCTGACAAGCATTTGGTGCAAAACATGAAGCCACTTATACACGTTTTCTTTTCATCCATACAAAGGACATGCCAGAAAGATGTACACTAATATTAGAATTCCTTGATGTGTTTGGAAACAAGTGGCCACCACCATGTGGAAATAACTTTGCAGGCTGTCAGCTATCACCAGCTAACTAATCCACCTACCTCCATTTAATTGTTAAGGTAGGTGAAGCTTTTAAAACAAAAAGCACCAGCATTCCTCTTCTTTTGCAGGACCCAGCTCATCCCACTATCCTGACAAAGCTTCTTAGTAAATACAAAATACTGAAAAGAATTGCCACGTTAGCAACTGCAGGATGTCAACACATTTGGAACAAGAAACTTTGGTGACAAATGCTGAATAATGGATAGTTAAGGGTGACAGGAAATGTCAGGCAACTCCCGTTAAAGGGCTACTTACTGCGCAACCACAGCGCAGCAGGAGCTAAGAGCAAAGGCAGTAACTATATTCCCAGTATTCTTTATTTTCTCCCACTAACACATAGAAAGAACAGGGATTTTTTAGTCTCCATTAGTCATGCAGTTGTCTCAGTAATAGATACGAGAACAAAAGGAAACCTAAAACAGAGTATCTATTCATAGGGAAATTCCCATTGATAGTTTTTCTGTTACAGTTGGAAGAAAATTGCAAAAGCATAAGAGATTGCCAAGAGGAGATTGCTGGGAGGAGTAAACACTTAAATAGGTCCAGTTAAAACCCCACCATGAATTAAGAGTACCATTCTTTTCCCTTAACATGCATGCACAGCGAACACTTACTACTCTCCATAAGAGAAATTGCTTTCTTACATAGAAACTAACCAAAGGATAACAGAAATGCAGAGCCACGCTCAGCCTCTCGTGTTCAGAGAGGCTCACTTTAAGTCTTGTATCAAACCAATGCTGAAGAGAAGGCAGCCTGTTTTGATCTTTCAAATTTGACATGTATAAAGCAATTACATCATGCAATTCGAGAGCCAGTTTCAAACCAAGTATTTAAAAGCCAAACTAAATTAGGAAATGGTGAGACTGAGACCTGGCATTAGAAATTGATGCTTACTATTTTATTGCATTGAGCCACCAGTTACCGTATCTAAGAGGCTAACGAGGGAATAGCTAATCAGTCTTACTGCCAAAGTAAGAACTGGCAAGAAAACACACTTGATTTCAGTAGTTTAACAATTTATGATTTAACCAACCCTACTGTAGGCAGAAACAAAATTCAACAGGACAATTGCATTAAAATCTGAAGAGCGATACTTAGAGAGGAGGACATAGTAGTTTGGGGAGATAATAATTACAAATACCTATAAGCACAGAACTAAATGAAGACACTAATGAGGTGATACAGGTTCATATTTTATACATCTATAAAATATTACTATCAGACAAGCAAAGACTCAAGATACGGCAAAAGTATAAAAGTGTTAATATCGAAGACCTGTGTTATCATAGATTCAACCTATCCACTAGGATCTTCTCATTCACTTTGAACTGTATCAGTTGCTACAAACCATTACCTTTAAATATCAGTTAACATTAGTGCTAAAACAACAAAAAAATCAAATATTATGTACATTTCTAGGCAAACAATCAGGCTGTCTTTACTTCTCATCTCATTCCAAGTAAACGTATTATCTTCCAAAAAGTAATATTCACAAATGATTTTAGATAAAAGTTACTGTACAAAGACACAGAAGTTCAAGTTCATAAAAAGACTAGTCAATACAATTAGACAGAAGTTTGCTTGTAGTTCTTCGTATCCAAGACCTTCTTGCCACACATTGAGCAGATGCCTATAAGCACACAAAAGGTGTGTAAATTATTTTAAAATCATTAAAGTTTTTCTTCAAAAACATGGTAGCTATGTTTTTGTAAAGATAATTTTAAAGATATTGTTTAAATGACCTCTCATTGACAATCTGTGCATTTTCTCACCAGATATTGCAAATTCATAAGTAATAATATGACTTCTAACACAAATTAGTATTTGCAGCATATGTGTAATGCTGCCACTTAAAAAAAAATATAAGCTCTATTTTGAGAGCATTATGATTCATAACACTGCCCGAAGCCTCTGTAATTTGCTGGAATACTGGAAGAGAGCCAGGAAAGGCTCCCATCTGACAAACGTAAAAATGATGTATTATATTAAGCTTTCTAAGTCTTGTAGCCAAACCGAGGCCTAAGATAGACAGAAAGTAGCTAGGCTAAGAAAATGTAGTCACCAACAAACTGACTGCTAAATGGAAGATTAACAGGTGGGGAGCTTCAGACAATTGAGAAAGTTGAGAAGAATACGGTTTCATAGAATTAAGCTATTTACGGACACCAAGAATACTTCAAGAGTTGAAGTGAAGATGACCACTGATGTCCCAGAAGACTTTGACCTAAACCCAAAGAATGGCAAGTCAGAAGACTAGAGCAGCAAAAAGTACATAAGTTTGGCAGGGGCAGAGGGGCAGGTTGTCTCAATGTTTCCCTCTTCTTCTAAAGCAGAAAGGTGCTAAATCTTTTGACTGGTTTGGCCACATCTTGTTTTACAAGACCATTCATCAGCAGACAAAAAAAAAAAGTCAAGTGGCAACTACTCCTGTTAACTCTCTCCAAATCATGTGCTTTCATATATTGACATCATGTGACTGGACTCATATCTAAAAGTCCATTAGGAAAGAGAACAGCTGGGAACATGCTGCCTGATTCACTTTCGAGAGCAAAATCCAGCCCACAGGCTGTTCACTTCAGGTCTAAGTTGAGGAGCAATTAACTTCATATTGCGTCTCAATTTCAGAGATATGCAACAGTTGAAGCACTAAGCCATATGACTGCACTGGCTTCAAGAAACATGCCACACCAGGTCTTTGATGGTCAGAACTAGAACCTAAAGCACTTGGAGTTCTGAATGTTATGAAGAAACCAGATTCAACCTGGAAGAAACCAGATTCAACAAGCGGACGAAGACAAAATCCTGAAGCCCACCCAAACCAGCCATAAGAGAACAAGGTTCTACCATATGGGATTCAGGCAGCCATCTGGCAAGCATCTAGCAACTAGAAAAGGCAACCCTCCTACAGCAGGCTGCTAAACCACTGACTCAGTGACACAGTACACATTTATAGAATAATTCAAGTAATTTCATAAACAAAACTTACTACTGGTTAGCTGTAGCTCTACATCTAACAACTGGTTCACCCCATGTCTGTATGCTATGTGGATTCCTCGGTATTAATAACGTAACTGAGTTCATGTTGCTTTTTTTTCCCCCTCCAGGAATTACAAGTTTGAGCCCTTTGCTTACCTACTCAAATCACAAGACGAGTAAAAATTTTATATCCTTAAGGCTCTCCATCAAATTTGCTTGAAATTGATTCTTTTTCTCCCCTCGGGGATTTTTGAACAGTTTTTAACAATACTGAAGACTTATTATGAGTATGGGAGATAGAAAGCTTCCAGGTATAAGCAGAATTTCAGTGCAGTCATTCACACTTAACTTGTAAGTACAGAAATATTTTATATATTATGTACTTCATAGTGCAATATCTTGCTTTCCAGGGATAATGATTGTATTGTTCACCTTAAGCCAAGCCTGACTTACAATGTATAAAGTGTGTTCACAATGGGACCAGAGACTTGTTTTAGCTAAATGAACCTTTCAATAGCTTATGTTAAGCCACTGAATGTGTAAGAACACTTGCAGGCACAAAGACAACCATGAGCATGATTTGCCTTCAGAGGCACTTTCTTAATTGCTTTTACAACTTAATTTTTTTTTCTCTTTGCCTTTTATTCCCCAGGTATTCTACTTTGTTAAGCTAGCCTATTGCTTTTCCAAGATCAGAAGCTGGATTTTTGGTTGTTTTGTCCAGGTTTTTTGGGGGGTGGATAGGTCTGGGGTGTTTGGATTTTGGTTTGGAGGGTTTTTTTCATTTGGTTTTGGGTGGGGTGTTTTGGTTTTTGGGTTTTTTTTGGTTGGTTGGTTGGTTGAGACCAGTATTCAGAGTTTTAGATTTAGCTATTATAAAAAGGGGAGATGGTAGAAGAAAGCAGAAAAGGGACTGCAAGAAGCAACTGAGTTTTACAAAATCCAATTTTTTTTAAAACTAAGAAAAATCAAACTTGCTAGATGACAGTTTTCTATGCAATTGCCAAGATTAAGCTAACAGTTATTCTTCCAACTCTACTGCTTTAGTTACCAGAAATGTTCTAAAAGAAGCAGAACCTTAGAATGACTTAGGTTGCAAAAGGTCTCCAGCAGTCTCTAGTCCTACCCCTGTCCCATTCAAAACACCACCAACTGGATGAGGCTGGCTCACAGCTTTTCAAGTCAAGCTCTGAACACCTCCCACAGAGATTCCACAACCTTTGTGGGTCCCTGCTATTACAATATTAGCCTTCTCTCATCTTAGCCTTCTCTTTGTAAAGCAAGACAAATTCAAGAGTTCCACTTGCTCTCTAATTTCAAACCAAACTGGGGTAATTTGGTACTGAGTGAAACTCACCTTTTTTATAGGCACATCCTTGGCAATAGTGAGACCCTGGTTGATGGACAGAACTCTTACAAATCCGACATATTGCAAATTTGTTTTTTCCGTAAGGATCAAACCTGGGAAAAAGGAAAAGTATTTTATTTATACACTTTGAAATAAAGTACTTCCTCAGCCTCATCTTAAAAAGTCTAAGCTGGAGGTCACAGACAGAAACTCCAGCAGAAACTATAATTTAGAAAAGGGACATACAAGGATTATTTCTAATAGGCTGCACAAAGTCTACAGAAAAGCTCCCACTTGCCCCACTAAGAGAGATTCCTTTCATTACGGACAAAAACATAACAAAAGCAGAACTAAAAATGTGTCTTTTTATTAAGATACTAGACTATTTTGAACTTAAATACCTTGCAGCAGCACCTGGCCCACTCTGCATAATAGAACATTCCCCAGACATTAAGGAAAGGATGAAGAGATTGTACTGGCAATCTTAGCACAAAAAATAAGCCTTCCCAGCTCCTCTCCTAACAAAAAACATCAAACCCTTGAAATTTCAGTGAGAACTGCAGTAAAGCAGTTGCCCATGCTCTTTGGTTTAGCAGAAAGCACCCATGAAATACGCATGGACATACTTTTACCAACTACTCAAATGTCATAATCCCCACAAATTTTTATTTTTTTTTTAAAAAGTGTACTTGGGACAAGTTTTGAGTGGTTGCCCAGATATGCAGGGGCAGGCCTCAGTGACAGCAAACCGACTCTTTTAGCCAAAGTCATTATTAAATACTAACCTTGCCTTCTTTGAGGTCAACGCTTTGTTTTCATTTAACTTGCGGCCACCGCTTTCTGCAAAAAGAATAAAACCATACACCAATAAATCTCCCAGTTCCAAGCATGCTTAAAAAAAAAAAAAAAGCTTCGTTTACAGCTTTTACACATGTGTAAATAAAGTCATGAAGAGAGATAAAACATATAGTGCAGCATTAAATTACAGGAAAACAGAATGCTTTATGCTGTGCTCTGTTTGCATATTGTCATTCCATACGAGGAGGAAAAAAACCAGACAAGTTCAGTACCGAACAGCTCACGGTAAATGAAATCCCAATGCATTAAACTGGCATAGGAGGGAAACTACAGGAGTTAAAAATTAACCGGATTAACTATTTCAAATTTTAGCCTTAAGATCGTAAGACAGCTCGGGTGCCCAACTGGCTTTAAGATACCTTAAAAACAAGCGCTGCACCTCCCCAGGATTACCTGTAGTGTTTCTCGCCCCATCTTTCCACGTATCGGGAGTGATTACCGTACCGAGTTTCTTCTCGCCTACGTAAGGAAACGTTACGAAGGAAAAAATTAAAACTACGCTGCGCCAACGCTCGCAGCCGGCGCTGCCTGCGGGAGGAGCACAGCTCGCGCCTACAGCCCCACAGCCCCCCCGCCCCCCAACGGCCCGGGACCCCCGAGGGGAGACGGGCAGGGGGGCTCCCCGGGGCCGCCCGCACTCACACTTCTCGCACACCATGGCGGCCCCACAACGACGACGACAACAACAACAACCAGCACCAGCACCAGCACCAGCCGCCGCCGCTTCCGGGTCCNGCGCGGACGGGGATGAGGCGGTTCCCGCTGCGGGGCGGTGGCGTGAGGGGTGCGGGGGCAGGGGCACGGGCAGGCCCGCCCGGCGCTCCCGGCACAGCGCTGCTGCGCGCCGCGGGGTTGGGGTTGATCTTTCTCAAACGTTTAAACGTTCTTCTGCCCCAGAATAATCACTCTAACCCCGAAGCTGAGCTCAGAGCTCTGCCCTGTGCTTTACCGCCAGGCTAGATCTCATCCTGCGGCGCTTCTGCTGCGCTCCGGTAACGGGCGCGCCTTGCTGTCTTGCAGGGGGCCGGTGAGCAGGGAGCACGATGAAAGAAGCAGAGATAAGGAGGCTCTTGGCTGCCAACCTCCTCGGTGTTTTTTCAGTCATTCTGACAGCGGTTGTTCCGGCTTTCTTCTGGGACGGATTCACGGTTTTGGGAACGCACCTCGCGTGGCTGTGTATCTGTTCTGTTTGTGTTAGTACCCTTAATATAATCTTGCACTTAGTCCTTAAACCAAATCTGTCTCCTAAGAGAAGTTCGTTTGCTCACAAGGTAAGATAGTCATTCTTAAGTTGCTACCAGACAATACAGAGGGGAAACGCATTCGTGCACTGAAATAATCAGATGAGAAAAAAGGAAGGCGGTTTTTAGTGGTGAATTCTTGTTTTCCATGAATGAGCTGAGTGTAGCACCTTCTGAAAGAAGTTCTCCAATATTTTCCCGGTGTTAACACTTTCTCTGCTTGTAAATAACCTGCTCAGGTGAGCGGTTCTGTGCCTTTCCTTTTTATTGTCAATATATCATTGTGTGTACCCCCAGCCATTGATCTTCCAAAAAAGTGAATGGTGGCAAAATTGAATGGGCGCAGAACTCGTTTCATAGTCCAGGCCTGACCTTCAGCATTGCAAAGAAGCGCTTTTCTTGTGTGTAGTTATAAGTTTCTAATAACTTTAAAAGAACAGAAATAGTTTTTAGAATTTGAGACATAAGAGAGACTAGCTCATTACAATTTTTAAAGAGTTGGTAAATTTCAAAAAATGATGTGGAAGAGTATTAAAATGGCTAGATTTCCTTGAATGATGAAATTTGCATACAGAAGAATCTAAATCTGGGAGAAATGTTTGTAGTTGCAGTTTGTAACAGGACCATTAAAGGTATGAATCCCAATGAAATAGGTTGGCACAGAGCGAATGGAGCAGCGCACAACTTGTTCAGGAGTGAGGGAGTACACCAGCGTTTTGAAGTCAGGTGGATAGTTTTGCACTCCCAACTTGGTGAGTCAGGCATGATTCAGTGCTCTGATGTGATTCTTAAACATTTAAGCAGACATCCCTCAAAGCAGTTATCTTTGTATGCAAAGCTTCAGTTTTGCTGACTTGAGGGGGATGTGAAATACACAGTCATTATGGAAAACAAGTATTTTAGCCATCTGTGGTTTAAAAATGAAGAAGTCTTCATGTTCTAGGTGAGATTTCATCCTAGCCTAGCATAAGGAATAAATATTAAAAAAAAAAAGCATTTCACTGAGTTTATGGATTTCCATGGGTGACCTGATCAGAACAGACCTAACCAGAACTGTTTATCAAGTGGCTATGCTTCTATAAGATATAGTGAGTACCCAGAAACTGTTGTTTAAATTCATAGAAAATTACATGTGTTATGCAGATTTATAGAAAGTCATGGACATTTCTCAAATGGATTTAGAATTTAAGATGCCAAGTTCAAAATGTAGAGGTTTTTATTTCATGTCATATTAACTATTTGTTTCTGAATGTCTTTTTTTTTTTTTCCTCGTATTACATATTTTCCTGCTTTTAAATATTTTTTTACTTTCTGTGAAAGATGCCTTTTAATGAATGGACATAACACACAGATGTAAAACAAATATGTAAAAATATCCAATAAAATTATCTGTTTATCATTTGTAGTTATACCTTTTGTATGTTTGCCTTATTATAATAGGGTGCATGAAAAAATTTTAGATGGAGTGTGATAATTTTTAATTAATTATTCAAAGTATTAAACATAGGAAAAACTGTTTTGAAATATGCCATGCTATTATCATACTGTGCTGTAGCTGAAATTAAAGAAGTAGGTACAATGCTGTTGATGAGATACAGACTATGTATGTTACTTATGTTCTCTTTTCTTTAGAAACATTATTCTGATATTTTATTGCTCTTTTTTAGATATCCAGATTTCTAAAATGCTGTATATACTTTTTCATGTCTTGCATACTATTTCATGCGATTATTGTTCTTTATGGAGCACCTCTCATAGAGTAAGTCAGAAGACCCTGTCTTTCGCTAAACATTTTAAGGGGCGGTTCTCCTTGCAGATACTGGTATAAGTACATTGGAAGTTAAGGGATAAGCTCCTGGCTGGGGGAAGAAGGGTGGCTGGTTTGGTTCGTTGTGGGTTTTTTGTTTGGTTTTTTTTTGTTTTGTTTTGTTTTGTTTGGTTTTGGGTTTTTTGTGTTTTTTTTGGGGGGGGTGGTTTTTTTGGAAGCTGGCTCTTACAATTTTTGTGTATTTAGACATATGTTATTCAAGACATATGTTGTTCAAGACAGTTAACAACAACTCCTTTTACTTTAATATTAATGTTAAATATATGGGTACAAACATTTTTCCAAGTTTCATTTAGTTGTTTTCCTCATAAGATTCTAAGACATGCATCTTGCATATCTTTCATCCTTTTGATATTAGTGTCTTAATTTTCAGGAATGATTAAAAAAGGGGAAAAAAAAAAGACACATGAGGCAGCCTGATTTCTGAGAGAGATACTAAGTTACTGACTTAACAATGGCAGCGTGTAGTTTGGTTTCATGGCTGCTTCCACAACATCAAACTAGAAAAATAAATGGAATAATGAAGTAAATATCCAAGTGTATTTCAATTCAGAACTAATGTTCTATATGAGGTACATCTGTGTTTTTTAAAATGTTACCAGTATCAAGCATTTAAAATAATTACTGCATTTCAGTATTTGTTGAGATAACAAACAGATACCAGAATTCTTTCTATCTTTCTTTACTGTTCTACTGAGTAAGAAGAAAATACGTTATTCTGCTATATTAGGTTTAAGGAAGCATGCATGATTTCACAAGCTGACTTAGAGGGTTGGGTTTTTTTTTCCTAAATCTTGGAACTCTTAGAAAATCAGTAACTACCTCACTGAATTTTGTAATATTCCTTCTTTGTAGGTCAGTGACTGAGACGTTTTTGTTTGCAGTTCTCCTGTCTACTTTCACTACTTTACAATGCTTGTGTGTGCTGGGACCAAACATACAAGCATGGATACGGGTATTTAGTAAAAATGGGTAAGCTCTATTCTAAAGTTTCTGATTTTACCCGTTTAGAAATGGACAGAATTGATGTAAACGCTGTATCATGGAATTTTTTGTAAAGAAATTAAAACTTTAAAACTTCCTGAATTATGGGTGATTTTCATATTTGTAATTACAGGCTTATGAAAGCTTTTCTGACAAAGAAAATTATTATTTATTTTGAAGACATTGATTCAGAAAACTGTTTTTTTTTACTTTTGGTGTCCAGACACTAAATCTCACCTTATATGTATGTGAAGGAAGTACAGTTTCAAACGCACATTTTACTGGTATAAAACCATTGTGTAGTCCAGTATGATGGTTGTCAAGTAAAGAGGAGACCTGAGACTGAGCGGTACAGGGAGAATCTTGCACATGATCCAATAGTACCTTCATAAATACAGCTTTTAAAGTAGGAGTAACAAGCCAAAACAAACACTATTTTAACAGTATTTTTAACTTGAATATAATGGTGAAAATGATATATAATTTACTACAGTTAAGTATGTAATCTTTTACCCATGCTCTCTTTCAAATTTCAAAGAAAGCTGTTTTCAGTGTCAGTTTTGAAGCATTATTTTTTTTTCAAGGGTGTGTTTAAAGTAAAATGAGCCTTTTTACCTCACTTTCACCTCAGTGACAGCCATGACGTCAGCATGTATCAAGGATAATGTATTTTTTTTGGTAGTATTCTAGCTCTTCTGCCTTTTTTCACTCACTAAATAACAGGCTTGGTAAAAGAGTGGGATGCTGAAACATAAAAAAAAACCCGCACATGCTTGAGATTTAATAATAAGTTAGCATTGATAGTGCATAAGGGTGAAGTAAAAGAAAGTGAAAAGTTGTGTAATGCTGCTGACCTATGGAGTTACTTTTCATTTAAACTTCTGTAGAGGACAAAAGTAGACTTTTTATAGTAGTTTCAGATATAGACTTTTGTTTTTTCTCAGTTCTCAGCTTATTGAAAAATTGTCTTGAATACCCATTCCAGTCAGTTATGCTTGTTTTTCTTTTATTTTCAGTGGAAGGGTTGAATAGACTTTAATAAAAGCATGGAATTGTTTAGCCAAAACAAATGATTGCTGATTCACTTTAGTCATCTTTGGAGGTTTTGCAACTGGAAATAATAGTTGAATCGAAGTAACAGATGTTTGACGACAGTCTGTGTTTGTGCCAGGTTATATTTTGAATGCCTGTCACTTTCTTTCCTAGTCTAGATCTTAATGATATTTCAGCACAATTATTGCATAGGAAACAGAGTTGTCTTATTTTGACATTTTTGCTGTGACAACTTGTACGTACTTCTTACTAGTAAGCCATGTGATGTTATCTGAATAAAATGTCTATTTAATAATTACGTTTATTTAGACTAGCTTTTGAATGAAAATAGATTACAAAGAAATATTGTAGAAATCTTTTTTATGGATTGTAGCAAGCTGCTCTTTTAAGAATAATCCTTTGGTTTTTCATTTGACCTCATGAATGAGTTGGAAAGTCTTGTGTTTAGGCATGAGCTGAGTGTGGACATGATGTATTAAAAGGTTGTCTCTAACTAAACCATGTGGAATGAAGTGGGACTGGTTGAATGGAGGAAAAGGATGGTTAGGTAAGATCAACACAGCTGTTTGCCTTGAAAGAAGAGTTTAGCAAATTGAATTGCACTGGAACAGCAAACTGGAAAGTCTGATTAAGTATATAGCTTAGTATGAAAAAGGAATGTGTTTTAAAAATATCTGAATACAATTCAGACTTAAGTAGCTACTGGCATTTATTTTTGTTGCTCTTATTTGCCTGTGCAGTATTTATAAGATGAAAATGTGCTTGTACTATTGTCTTTTTAAGAAGACAGAAAAAGATGTCTGGAAAAAGAAGGTTTATCTTGATATATCAAGTGTAAATAAGTAACAGGATAATACTGACTTAGTTATTGCTCTGAATAGCTTTCTGCTATGTTTTAAGTGGTCTAGTGTGAAAATACTGATGCGCATAATGTCATAGGACTATTCATAAAGTTACATTCAAGTAACTTGTATAATAATAGCTATGGTACAACTGAGTCAGTCCCACTTAAATATTTTGGGGATAATCTTGCAAAGTGCATTTTTTTTTCTGCAGAGATGCTTGGCTTTCTCTGTTTCTACTTGCAGCACTTGGCAGTGCAGTCACTGCTAGTAAAA
>VZTV01111761.1:3019-42675 GCA_013400875.1 Anhinga rufa
GCCTCGAGTTGCACCAGGGGAGGTTTAGAATGGATATTAGGAAAAGTTTCTTCACCGAAAGGGTTGTCAAGCATTGGAACAGGCTTCCTAGGAAAGTGGTTGAGGCACCATCCCTGGAGGTATTTAGAAGACGCGTAGACGTGGTGCTTAGGGACATGGTTTAGCAGTGGACTTGGCAGTGTTAGGTTTATGGTTGGACGCAATGATCTTGTAGGTGTTTTCCAACCTACATGATGCTATGATTCTATGACATACCAATTTTCCTTTAGTGGCTGCAGAGATACTGGTGTTTCCAATCCAGATATGAAGCCTTAGTGCATGGGGAAAATTAGGAGAACTGAGGTGCTCGGTGCGGTAGACACATGATCTGGAGCAGGTGGTCTACGGCAACCCCGTATTTCTCTGACTGCTATAAATCTAGACCAGAGTGTGGGGAACACCTCATCCCAAGGGCAATGATGAGAGTGAATGAGGGAAGCACTGGAAGTTTGGGTGCTTCTCCTTTGGTTTTCTTCACATGTTTTGGTTCTCTGGATAGCATGCTCCAATGTGTGTTTTCCACTTTCTATTCAGTGTTGAATATGTTGACAGTTTGGAGGAGTTTGGGCTGGATTGGTCTAAACCAGAGCAGAGCTCAGCCCCAGCTCTTGAGATTATTTGAGTCTGGATTTTCCCATGTAAGCCCAGCCTAGGAAAGACTCATGTGGAAAAGAAGTGGATGTCATCTTTGTAGGAAATAAGTGGAAACGGAGCATTTCCCTGCCAGAGAGTGAAACATCGTGAAAAGTCTCACCTCTGAGACACTAAAATAAGTTCATTGAAATAAACTACATGTTAATTTTGGTGAGTGAGCTGGAGTTGATGAGTTGATGCTGTCAGATACGATCTATTCTGAAATTCTTATCTTTTCAGACAAAATATGTGGTTCCCCTAAATCTGTCAGTTTTGCTACATGCGACATAACTTTCCTCTTAGTTATAGAAGGTAAAATAAAGCTGATTATGACTTTTGAAATCTCAGCCACATGCACTGAGCAGAAAGCAAATTGCCAAGGGTCTAAAATTGAAGTCAGAAGCTGGTACCATGACTGATGCTGGCAAACAAAGATAAGAACAAAAATGTTTTCTTTCTGTCCTTTCCGTACTTTTCGTTTTGTTCATTACTAAATATTTTCATTTCCCTTCCTTCTTCTGTGACTTTCAAAGTTCAGTTACAAATGAGAAATCATTTTGAAACCAACAAATATTCTGCTCCCCAAAAAGTACTTAAGGAAGGTTGTTCCCTCTTTTTCATAATTATTTCAAGTGTTGATCAGCTGATGCCTTTCAAGAAAGGAAAAGAAACAAGAATTCCTCTGAAATATGCCCAAGGAATACCCACTGATAGAGGTATTTGTTGATGTGAGGAAAAATATGCCACTACAAAAGTATTGCAGGCATTTCCTCTTTCTGAGAACTTACTCTTGCTTATGGAAAACAAGAAAAGAAATTCAAACTGGTGCATGCAGGTGTCAGGTGTTTGCTATGAAGCATTTGCCTGCAAGGGACAGGTTTGCAAAGGGTATTGGACTCCAGGAGACCCCACGTAGACTGGCAAATGAGGTTTTACTCAGATTTTACCCGGGTGTCAAAAAAGGGGGATTTATTTCTAAAACAACAGTGACCTGTGGATACATGAAGATATCTTTGCAAATCCAGTTGTTATTCCCAGTGGGAGCTCCTGTTTCTCAACAGATCTGAAATTCAGGCTGTTTCATTTTTAGAAACCTAAATGAGCACTTAGTTCTTCAGAAATCTGGGCTTGACAGAACATACTGTAGTCAAGAATGAAAGTTTTATGAACTCAGAAAGAACAAGCCATCAGATCAACCTTTGGTATTCAGAAGAATGTAAAACATCTTAGATTTATTCCCCAAATCCAATTCAGGTTTTATCTGCGCTGAACAGTCAGTACATCAGTAAAATAACTGGGAATTTAATGAATTAACCAACCTGAAGTCATTGCTGGCAGTAGGGTCTTTGTGTGCTTGACAATTTGTAAAGGCCAGAATTTGTCATTCAAACCTGGTAGAAAAAGTTTTTTGGTGGTTTTTTTTTTGTTTGGTTGGTTTGTTTGTTTGTTTGTTTTGAAAAAAAAATCATCCTAAAGGAATTTTTTCAACACAGTGGTTGGAGCTTACTTAACTTTCTGTTTTCCCCAAAGGGTTGCTATGGAAGATTGAATCTAGTTGATATAAAAGCAAAATGAGTAAATGTTAAATGAACGTCTTTGGCAGCAGTAAAGCAAAATAAGTTTTCTCTAGAGAAAGGAGGTGAAAGTCCCGATCATTTGCTTTTCTCCTCTCCATCCCCCTGTATGACGGGTGATGTTATCGCATGTCCATCACGTCATTGTCCATCATGGGGACTTGAAGAAGGTTGTGTGGTTAATGCCATCCCTGCTGGAGATGCTGTGGAGTCATTGCAGAGAAAAGCCTATTCCCTTACTCAGATTCTGTTCACCACCTCAGGGTGTGACTCACGACTACTCCAGAAATTTGGTGTCACTAAAAACACCCAGATTTGGTGGGTTTGGACTCTAAAGGATCTCTGTGATACCTGGAGGTCTTTGAGGCACAGCTACTGAAGGATGGTTTTCCAGCAGAAATACAGAATTACAGAATACAGAAATACAGAAATTTGCCACCAGGCCAAACCCAAGATGTGCTCAGGGTTTTGGCTAAATCTTTTTTTTTGCGGAATAGGTTGTTTCTTGGTCAGCTGACATTAGCTCTAATGGGAATGGTATTAGCTGGGGGTGGAGGGGCCTTTTGGAGGATGTCGAGAAGTGAGCAGGGCGTAAGACTGGACCCAGATCTCATTTCCCCTTACTTGTTCACATATGTCTTTCACAGCACTGGAAGAAATTAATTGTTCAGCTTCGATTTCATTGACGGGGTAATTAGCTTCTGTTGGGTTTCCACCTATTCAGAGAGTGCATGAGGCTGGAACTGATGGTCGCCCATATGGCTGTTGCCCAGCACCACAGGATGCTGAGTGTCAGCCTTAAACCTCACCAGCATCTTCCATGATCAGTCCTGTGACCTTCAGCTTGGGCTGCCATGACATTGACACTCCTAACAGGTACCTGTGTGACTGTCCTGCTTTTTAAACACAAAGCGAGTTTAAAACACAGTAAATTAATTGGCCTGACATTTTTTTTTAAAAATAGAAATATGGCTACCCAAGCAATTTCTTAAACTATATTTATTTTATGAATAATCACCACACAGAATGTTTTTAGGAGATAACAGCTGGAAGAACAAGCAGCCCCTCACTATACTGTGAAAGTCAGAGTGCTGCAGAAATGTAGTAAGTTCATTGTAATAAGAAATACCTGAAAATGTAAAGAGAGATTTTGCTGTGAGCTCTACCACAAACATCATTCAGTGATACATGCCATAAGAAACTGCACCCATGAAAGGAGGGAACTGATTTAATAGACATCTGGTCTACATAAATTTGTCATGTCTACCATTGTAATTATATGCTAATGATATGATTTCACACTGCTTATAATCTCAGAAGCATACTGTTTCTAATTATACATTACCCAGAAAAAAGGCCTTACTGGCTTCTGTCTTTCAATTATTGTTTTTATCCAGACAGTCTCTCCAAATAGGTTATCTTATGGCTACCGTTGCTTCTGGTACCTGAGAACCACCTGAACGGTGGTGGATTTATGCTCACTAATTATACTATTTCCTGAACTTGCAGGGATTATTGCTGCATTTTAGATGAAGAAAATCTTGAAAACAACAGTGGTTGGGCTTTTAAATGTGCTTCTAAGAATAAAAGAAGAAAACTTCTGTGCCAAAAATACAGTTAGTAGATCAAGTCTGCCTCATCATTTTGCATAGCAACAAGTCTTTTGTTAGGTTTTAGTGCCTCAGAGACCTCTCCCCATATGCAGCACAGAGTTACTTTCCTTTAAACACCAGCCTCCAGAGACCGATGTGCAGCTGCCATAGCTTGCAAACATCTTCTCCCACCACTTACCTAGCCAAAGAAATGTTGTTTCTGATGGCTTGCTTGCAATACTTTGCATTCTCTCTTAATTAATCAGAGTTCTTATCTTTTCTACACTTCATCTTGTCTAACAAGCATTCCCAAAGGCATGTGAATTTTATTTCTAGGAATAAGCATGTTGTCTTATTGGGACCATGTGTTCATCAGAGCCTGCCCTCTGTCCTCTTTGCAGTACATATGAGAAACCATATTGATTCATTCCCAGAGCACTATGTTTGAACATTCATACTATTTTTATTAAGCAGAACTCTGTTTTTATTCTCCCTTCTCCCCTTTGCCCTGCACCCACTAGCTTTATCCAGCCTCGCTGAGTCAAAAAAAAGGAATAAATGGAAAACATCTTAAAAAGAGGCTTATGTCCATATGGAGGAGGATTGATACCAATTTACAAACTGGGAAGACTCAGTTATACCGTCCAGTTTTGCCTTTGGTTATCCATACACCTAAGATGCCTGTGCAGGTGAGTCAATGCCCGAGCACCCAAGGAAAAGACAGATGCTCCCAGTCCCATCCCCTTGCTGGAAAACCAGCAAGGTGCTTTGCAAAAAATGCAGTTATCTCCGCACGCAATGCACTGCGGTCAACTCACCTATGCAAGCATCAGTTCTGCAGCTCAGAGGGAGTGCTCTTACACAGAAGCTCTTCTGCTCTTGTAAGTCTGCTTGCTAAGACTGGCGTGCAGGACATAGCAACCCCAAGAGGAAATATTTTCTCCTGTTGCCAGTGGGGTTTCTCACGTGGCCCACAGCTGGGTGGCTGATCCCACCTCGCAGCCCCATCAGCAGCATGGGCATCTGCGCTGAGCACATGCTCCCCACACATGCTCCTCCTCCTCCTCTGGGTGAGAAAAGGGGGCAATATGGGACAGGCAAGTGGGTTTTTTGCTTTGCTGATCTGTTCTGGTGAAAGATCTTCAAACCCATAGATCTACTTACTGGGGTTAATATTTCTGAATCATATTGGAGTTACCTTTACTGGTGGTCAGCACTTGGCTTATTCAAGGCCCTGAGCAGCTCCGTCTTTTCTCTATACTGATCAAAAGTTAGAAATGAGTGGTAGAGAAAGATCAGAGCCTGGCTTGGGTCCCACCAGGTCTCCTCTCACCCTAGAAGATAGGAGTTTCTCCCAGAGCCTTGTTCATTCAATGTAGTAGCCCTTGTTTGACCTGGTAGGCTCTTCTCAACACTGGCACATTGCAGGCAAGGCCAGAGCACCTGCACACAGCTCGCAGACACATGCAGAGGTGTTGAAGTAGCTCCTCGAGAGCTGCCATGTCTGTGTCCCATGGGGAGCTCAAGTCCTGGGAAGAGTATCTCAGTGGAGAGCTGTTGATCAACCCCACAAATCTCTACCTTCAAATCTTTCCTTACTGTTGCCCTGCTCTGTGAAGGATTTGAGATTTCTCCTGTCCCCAGATTGCCTCTTGTGTGCTTGTCACATGTTTCTACGAGACACCGACTGAAGCTGATGCATGTCTTGTGGACACCCTGGGAGATGCTGGCGAGAAGAGCAAAGGTCTGCAGGCGTGCTGTCCTTCAGGGTGATTCCACAGCACTGAGAGCCAAACACCAGCCCTCTCCCACCTGCCACCAGCCTGTTTCCCACATCAAGTGGTGTTCCAGGAGCAGGTTTGTATGTCTAACATTTGCTTGAGGTCAACTGGAGAGAGATCTCTGCCTATCTCCCAATAGGTCACCTCTGTCAGGTTAAATCATTGTAAGGTAATGAAGAAACCAGCTAGAGATTTTCTGGTTCTCAGCTGGAAGAAGTGTCCACTTCACTGCAATAGTGAATAGTGCTGAGTAGGTGTGAGGGCACCTCAAAGTGAGCTACGTTTCTCCTGATGTTAATACAACTCAGTCCCAGCCTTGAACAGATCACAGTTGAATTGCAGCTATGACTCAGAAAGTGATGAAAGAAAGCAGGGAAAGGAAAAAGAAGAAACAGTTCAGCCCTCAGCACAGTTTTAGTACTCTTCAGGGCTGCTTTTGTGCTGGAGTGGTTTGGAACAGTGTGCTGACATCTGTTTGAAATAGATAGAAATGCCATGTAGTATCACTCCACCACCACCTTCCATAACGAGTCAGTCCTGATTATCAATATGGATAGGATGTTGAAATCTGGTCCTGAACTATGAAATTTACTCTATAACCTTTTCTCATTTCCAGGATGAAATAATGTCTAAGCACATCTTCACCGCCCAGCTTTCTTTGGAAATAAGCCTTAACCTCCACTTTGGACTGAGAAATCGAGAACATTGAGGGATCTCCAAAGCCAACGCCTGTCGATATCAAGGCAGATGCCCAAATGTCTTCTCGCTGGGCCACAATTTCCCAAAAGCACAGTGAATACCAATATGACTATTTTAACAGTAAGAAACCCATACAACTCCCCCCTCTCCATCCCGGAATTGTAGAAACCTGAGAACTCTTAGCTGCAATAGTAGCAGAGAGCTGAGAATCAGGCAGGATTGTGCCCATAGTTCAGTTAAAAAAAAATGTGCCGTATTAATAGGTATAATCAGGACTGACATTGAGTAAGAGGCAAGAACGACTAATCAGATGCTAACTTAGCTGATGCTGGCATTACTGAAAGCCTGGGGACATAGTCCAAGGATAAAAACATAACGTCTTATCTAACCAAGGAGTCATTTGTGCACCACTAGTTACAACATGTTCTTAAAAAAGGAAAGAGGAAAAAAAAAAATCTATGGCACATGAAATTATTTTATGCCCCAGAAATGATAAGAAAATAGAGCTAGGAGTTCCTGTACCCAACCTTTATAGGGGAAATGCTTATCTATAGTTAACCCATTGTGATGTCCACTGGAAGTCCCCAGGATATGGAAAAATACATTAAAAAAAAAAAAAAGTAAAATGGGGATAAAATTAAAATGGGGATAAAATCAAAAAGACATTTCAAAACACCATTTTGGCGTTTTTCTTGCTATTTGGAGTTTGCTAGGATACATGGGGCCGCCCTGCTCCTTGGTTCAGTGAGAGTTCAGGCAGTCTGGCAATCCTCTTCGTTTGGCCAAGGCTCCTTTTCTGGCAACACATCTCCCTGTTTCTCAAGACTCTTCTTTTCCTCCAGATTCAACAGGATGTTGAACTGGATCTCACAGAACAGCTCATGGAAAGGAAAGACCCTCTGACACAAAACAGCGTCATTGAAGAGGGAGCTGTAATATCAGGGAAGTCATCTGAAAGATGAAACCAGGAGTAAACCTAGCACTTCAAGCTATATTGCTTCGCATGGCTGTGTTTTATTTCCAGTCTTTTGCAGCACAGGTCACGAGCCTTAACAAGGAAAGAAGTTCTGTGCAAAATTCAGTAAATTTAAAAAAAAACAAAAACAAACAAACAAAAACAAAACAAAAAAACAACCCAACCACAGTTCTGAGGGGCAAAACTGGAATTCTACTTCCATAATACAGGCCTTTCCCAGAAAAGCCAGGTGTGGGGCAGTGTGAAATGCAACACCACACATCTGCGAGGGAGTCTGCCTGGTTAATTCCAGCCTTTTCCATTTTCATCATTTGCCGTTGCTTGAAACCTTCTGCCCTAAAAACTCGCAGCCACAACCAAGCTCTTTCTCACTGGGAGCTCTGGGAGACTGGGGCTGCCTGCAGTCAGGAGGGAGAAGACGCAGGTGAGAGGGACAGCGGGTGGTGGGTGGAAGAATCCACCTCCCCTCTGCCTACGGGGCAAGGTGAAACCATGCAGATGGCTGTAATGAAGCCTAATTTCTCCCTTCCAGTAGTAACTCAAGGTGTGATCCGGTGTGCAGCACTATTGGTGTCTCATGGCAATGCCTCAGGTTCTCAAAGCTGACCTACCTCGACGGTCTTCAGCCAGTGGTGACACTGGCTCATTGTCTTCACCAGCTTTGACTGACATCGTCTGGTCTTGACCTAAGTGCTGGTAGCCGAGCAAGGCGACATCGGCGCGGGTGTTATTTGACATGACCACTGCTTTGCCCTGGAAGAGCAGCTCATGTGCACAAATGCCTCTCGGCAGCCCTTTTCAAAATGTTTGTGCAGGAACAGCCATAAAACAGGCTGTATTGACCCAAAGATGCAATCCAAGTCATTTGAGTCTAGGCTTTATCTACATCATATTATCAGGCCCGAGAGAGCACAGATGCACCCTGGGAAGGGAGGGGACTGTGTGCGCAAGAGGTTCGCCCCTTCTCTCCTGGCACGGGGAGGGGACTGTGGGCCGAGCTGGGTAATGATTTGTCATCAAAAGGGCTGGGGTGTCTCTCTTTGCAGAGGAAACCTTGGCCGTGATTGACAGCAGGGCTGTTTTTTGCCGCTTCCCTTGCTGTTGACGAGTAATAATGAAGCTTTGTCAATCCATCATGGACATGGATATGCCAGATTATGTCGACTCCTTGGACTCCTCTTATACCATGCTGGAATTTGACAACCTTCGGGTGCTCCCCAACAACACTGGTGAGATTTCTGTTCGCTTCCTCTTGAATAACTTCCACTACCTTTGTTATAAAGCTGAACACCTAGGAAGGGCAGGTAGGAGGTGTGGGGCAAAGGGTGGAAGGGGTATTATTTAAGCAGCTGACCTGTCAACTTCTGTTGCATCCGCAGTTATGTTTGGGCTGAAACGGGGCCCCCTCACTTGCAGGTCCTATTTTGAGTTATCCTTGGTGGCTGAGCATCATGTCCTGAAGAGCCCACAAGGTATTGCAAATCTTGGTAGAGCTCTTCATGGCACACCATAGCTTTGTCCCCTATATGACTTATAAAAGGAGTTATTACCAATATTTCTTCCTTAAAATGTCTGTTTCATTCCCATACGTGACTTAGGTTCATATTTAATACTTGGAAAAAAAATGCCTCCTCAAATGGCATTTGTCTGTTACTCAGAAACTACACCGTGTGTCCAATCTAACTTGTTCATAGAAACTTAGATTGAAAGGCGATATCCAAATCGTTGCTTGCTTTATATTTTCTTCTGGCTACCAAGATGGCTTAAAAGCCTTTACAGCACACAAAGAACTTGGCTGCAAGGCGTGAGTGTTTATATGCAGACTTCCACTTTGTTCACAGAAATAAAGTGTGTGGTGTGATATTTAGGTTTTGAGTAGTCAAAAGTACTTTGACATAATGAGAACGCTATTCTGTGACATTAACTGTTCACTGTGTGGAAAAAAAAGGACATTTTAGTCGTATAGCATGAAACCCGTCACGTAACCGAATGAGATTCAACATTAGCAATGTCTTTGGAGAGTTTCGGCAGCATTTCATTTAATTTGTTAGGAAGCTTAGTGAAATTGAGATGGGATTTTCAGGGTTTCACGTTTGCTCATTAGCTGTCTCATCAAAAGAAATCAGAGTTTCAGTAGGGCTATCGCCTACAATATAAAACGATTAGACTTATTATTGTGGGACCTGGGGGGATGTCAGGAGACACGTAGAGTTAAAAGGCCCAAAGAAATTTGAATTTAAAGTTGACTTCAAGAAAAGCTCTCTCTGTCCCTAAATAAAAGATTTTCAATATTTTTTTTTTGCCAGCTCCAGATACACTGGGTCTTATTTCTTATTCTTGCAGAAAGGTTTCTGTCTGCCATCCTACTCCAGAAATGTTATTTAACACAGATGTTTCTCTCTGTCACTTGCTACTGAACAACAAGATATTTTTAAATTTTCAGAGTGGTACAAATTTCCTCAAAATTCAGTACAATTTTGCAAATTAACTACCAAAACCTCTTTGGGGCTCTCTGTTGTTTCATGTTGTGGAACTGACAGGTTGAGTTTTTTCTGAAGTTTACCTAGATCAGTATTGCATTATTTGTCTAGCCGTTAATGAGTAACTGGTTCTCTCAGGAACTAGCTGTTTTGAAATTAGCTTGTTTGTCTTGGGTAAGCGTCCTCTTCTACAGTTTGTAAAAATAACTTCAAAAAAGACCTGAAATGTCCACGCATGGAAATATATTGCTAACCAGCTGAGTTCAGCTCCCACAGGTAACCCAAAATAACAGCTCACATAGATACTCTGTAGTTTCAGAAATATTTTCAAAGTTGTTAGAATCAAGACATAATCTCATTTTAGATATTTTTTTAAAAATATACTTCATTGTTTTAAACCGTATCTTTCCCACTGTGCAAGATTATTCTGTATTACTTCCCCTACTAAATCTAATGGCAGTTTTGCCCTCTATATACACGAACAGGAAGGGGTGCAATATTTATTTCAGTGGACTCGGGACTGTTTCTTACATTCTGAATAATTTTTAAAGTGAAAATTAGAATATTTTCAAATAACGTCATGCTTTCTTAAAACCAACTGTTTCCTTCTTCGGAATATTATTTCATCGACATTTTGGGTTGATTAATGATGTGGAGCATTTCCAGTGCTAAGCTTTCTGCTTCAAGAAGCTGCTATAGTTTGAGATTTGCCTAGATATAGATTTTGGATTTTCCACCTTTATGTAGCCCATAATTTGCCAAGTATTTTAAGATTAATTCAAAATAAAGAATAGACTCCGTTATGGGATTGGAGGAGGGGTATAAAAAAAGTTGTCTGTTTTAAATAGAAAGAACGGCAAAAGGAAATGAACAAAAATCAATGCTAATCCTGTCTTTCCCTTAAAAAATATGTGTTGTAACTGCAGAAATTTTCCCATTCTGTACAAACTTGTTTCCTTTACCTTGGCTGGCATTACAAGCCCTATTCTCACTTGGTTTTTATGTACTGTTAATACCCATTTCCTAGTGTTCTTGTCAGAGTTGTCATTTTACTTAAAATATGAAGCATTATTGAAATATTGTGCTAATTCTTTAGCCGAGTGTCAGCCAACACTTTCTCCCACGGTGGTGCTCGTTCTCCCATCTCAGCACTCAAACACCACGCTGATCCTTGGGACTTTGGCACAGCGCTGGCAAAACACCATTCCCAGCCCTGCAGCAGTCTGACCCCGTTCAGCCCATGAAAAAGCCATCAAAGATATTTTCACAGTTGCTGACCATCCCTCGAACTGCACACGTGCTTGCAAGGAGCTCTGGCCTTTCTGGCTGGCCTCTTCATTGTTGTTACTGTAGGATTTGAGAACACTAAATCAAAGCTATGTTTTATATCTCAAAAACTCTCCCTCTATTTGCTAAAAGCTGATGTAGAAAGCAGGTGACCTGCACAGGGCTTCAGTGCTAGCCCCCATGCCCTACATTTGTATGCACAGGTTTCACAACGCTGGCTTTGGCCACCAAGTCTGACTGCGTGTGCATGCCCTAAACCCGCATTTCTGATCTCTTTACATTCTAGCCCAGCACATGTAACTTGGGCATTTTTAGCTGCAATTCATGTGCACCAAGACTGGCTTGGATTTCTGGGTAGATAAAAACAAAAGCCATTCTGGAAAGTATTGCAAGGTCATTCTCTTGTACAACGTGCATCTAGAAGAGATGTAGCCAGTAACATAACTGAAAGGAAAAGCAGAAAAGAGGTCTGCAGTGGTCAGGTATCGTGCAGAGCTCCAGCTCTGAATGGAAGCCAGATACTGTTCCCCAGCAGCATCCTCTCTGAGACCATTCTCACTGTCATTTCTTATTACTGTAAAACTTGGCATCTTCATTTCAACTCTGGTTAGGTAATGGCTTACATAAAGAGGCAGTAGGTAACAAAAATTTGTGTGCATTTCAGTTGTGAGCTGGGTTGACCCCAAAGCTGGTGAAGTCACTGGGATACTCTCATCAGCTTTAGGTAGGCTGTAGTTCCCAATCTGCACGCTGCTTATATCTAACTCACAAAAGATGGTTGAAACTTTAGATTTTTCTGCCAGTGAATGTCCTGGACAGTCCTAGTGAGGAGTCTGGTGACACTCACAGGTCTTCAGCTCAGCCTGGGACCCACACAAGGTCGAGATGAGTTATGGTCTCCTCTTGGAGAGCATCATCTGTTGCATCTCTCCAGGAGAAATTTCAGAGGCGCTGCAGCACAACTGAGGAACTGTTCTGTTATACCACAGTGATGAGTGCCTATAACCAATACCTGTCTCTGAGCATCCCTCTCCAGGGTGGTGAAGACAGCTGTGAGCGTGTTTCAGTTGTTGTCAGCCATCTGGGCTCTGACCAGATCCATTCTAGACCTCGAGCCCATGTCAGTGCAGTGCTGAGCTCCAGGTGGCAACCCTTCTAGAGAGGCACAACACGTTAAATGAAGCTCTGAGTAGGCTATCTCCTCGTGTCAGGCAGGGCTGAAGTAAACAGTCTACAGTTTTCAGCTGATTTCACAGCAGGCGACTGTGCTGGCAGGGATCCTGGCTTTCCTCTGCCTTTCCTAGCAGTGATCAGTCCAGGGAAAACCCAGACATTCCCCAAATACTGGGTAGGTTTGGAAACCACATCGAAACAGTCTTCTGATGCGTGCAATATTGGTTGTGCCTTTGTTCTTCTCTGAGCTAATTCTCATTTGGAACTCATCATTAGTTGGTGACAGGATTTCATAATTAAAATTTATCATCATAATTAACATGTGCATACTGGCTTAGGGCTTTTGTTTTCTTTAGTTTTTTAAAATTTCTGTTCATGTTCAATCAAGCTGAAAAGGGCTCGTGGCTACCTAACAGGGACCGAACTTTTAGCAATGTATCTGCTCTAATATAGAGCCACCCAACTCAGCTGCAGGCTTATCTGTGTTTTCATGGGCAAAAGTGAGGGCAAAATTTGGTTTGCTGACTTTCATGGGCCCTCACATGCTCAGTGCGGATGGTCCTTCTTCCAGTAATACTTGGTTTAAGGCCAGATTATTAATTTCTTCCTTATATCAGCAAGCAGCTCCTCACATGTCCTACTCGCATGAGGGGAAAAAAGTCTTCTCTGGTAAGTAAATGCTTTCCAGCATCAGGAACATTTTGCAATCTGGACCCAGCTGAGATGAAGGGTCTGTTGGAGACATTGTAATGAATTGTATGAAATTGTAATTCCTCTGAAGTCAGTAGAGAAAGCATGAGTGGATCAAAGAGAAAATTGGCCGCCTTATCTTTATTTTTATTGTGCAATTTTTTAAATGGAATCCAGCACACTCGGCGCATTTGTTTATGATCATATGTTCCTTCAAAAAAATAGATGGAGCAACAGATGCATGAATGTTTAGCAGTACAGTTACCCTTGAAGGAATATTCTATTCCCAGCTCATTTAATACTGAGTTATCAAGCAAAATAAAACAAAGAATCAATGTAAAAAAAAATCTCAAAATCAATGTAAAAAAATCTAAAAATCAACGTAAATTACCATTAAGCACCTCTGGTGCAGACAATGTTCCCGAAAGACCTAAGTGCCACTTACTGACAAATGTCAGAGCTGGGAGCGTCTTTCATGGATTTTGGGTACAGGTAAATCCCAATTCCTGTCATTATGACCTAAGAATGTCTTTGATGCTGTCAGTCTTTCTTGTCATGTGGCTCCCATCTTGCTACAACCTACTTATTTATTCATCCATATGTTAGAAGGTAAAATATAGATCAAAAGGGTTTTTTTGAGGGGGTGAAAGGAAGCCTGACCTTTGCATTTTGAAGTCTTAGCTAAAAATGTCTGAGTCTTAGCTAAAAAACTTTCCAGTTTTTTTAAAAACTAAAGCTTTATTGGCTTTTCTTTTTGGCTTTTGATTACAATTTTCATTGCATAGCAAATATTTTCACTATAAATTTCTTATGTGTATTCACATACAAAAATAGCCTTCTCTCTCTCTCTCTCTGTGTATATATTCATGTTGCGTGTGGATTACCCAAAGCTATTTTTATGTATTATGCATTAGAAGACTTTCTCTAGACTGTCCAGATCAGATGCCAATTCCAACCCTTTGAGTAATTTTCTCTAAGATTTGTCATTGCTCAATGCAAGAGCAGCTGAGCTTTCCTCATCGCCGCCCATCTCTCCTGCGAGGCAGGATGCATCTTGTCCCAGAGACTTTGCCGAGGTCACTGTGGCACAAGATCGGCTCCCCTGGAGCGAAGAACATGCTCCCAAAGGTGCGATAAATTCATAAAACTGTCCCGCAGTGAGTGCCCAGGTCAGGACAGACTCCACAAACATTCCTCCTCTTGGCTAGATGTAAACACTGTCATCTGCGTCTTCTCAAGTGTCTCTTTTTTTTTTTCCTTTTTTTTTTTTTCTTCCCCAAGCTCTGCCTCAAATTAGGAGGATTAAGAGGGCAGCGAGTCTGGTGGTTAAGGCCAAGGGAGAAGTTTAAAGGGGAGTTTTCAGCAGTGTATACACAGGCCAGGCAGAGGCAGAGCTATTCCTGCCCCAAATGAGTGGGTGCAAACAGAGGACATGACAGAGGGCATTCATATGACCTAATTTTAGGTCCCTAATTTAGAAGGTCGAATCTTCCTGCACCCCTCTATTGCTTTCCAGTGGAAAGAAATGAGCCTCTTCAGAGGGCAATTCAGAGCAGGAACCAGACTTAGGAGAACTAAAGTGACCCCTGTGGGAGCTGCTGTCTCTGTCTTCCAGCTGCAGAGGAGCTCTCAAGAGCAGCTTTTTGTCTCCGACACCTCCATCATGTGTATGAAGTAGCTCATCCTTCCTGCCTCCGCTGTGTCTTCTCTGCTTTCTACTTATTCAAGTTAATGATGTTCTTTCTGCTGTCTTCCACGGGCACCAGCTTTGAACCATGTTCTCCAGGTGTCTAACGGGGGAGGTGGCTCCCTATCCCTCAGAAGCACATATCTCACATCCATGTAAGGTTTCTCTGCATAACTGTTAAATTCTCATGAGCAGGTTGGGTTTTGCAGCTTGAAATCTCTCTGTTCACTGAAGGAAAGGAAAACACCGATATCAGATGCAATCAGTTGAGATTGGGAAGAGCATGACCATCAATCTGGAGGCTTTACTAGCAACACGTACTATGTGTGGACACGTGCGTGTGGGGCTGGGTCAGTGCATGTTTTGCTTAAAAAAAGCTATTTGCTGCCAGCTGATTCTTGTTTCCACCACAGAGGGGTCTAATGGTCCCTGTTCTCTGCCCGTAGAGGCCATCGCAGCTGAATCGGCAAACACCAACCTGCTCACCAACGGCATCAGCTCCCTCTGCTCCATCTGCGGGGACCGGGCAACTGGCAAACACTATGGGGCATCCAGCTGCGACGGCTGCAAAGGCTTCTTCAGGAGGAGTGTCCGCAAGAACCATGTCTATTCCTGCAGGTACCTGCCCCTTCTGCAATAACTAAATACAATTTATTAACGCTGTCAATAATCTGGGATAGAGATCAGGTTGTACAAAGGGGCCCCTATCCCAAATGCCGAATTACCATGCCATGAAGGCTAACAGTAACAAATGTAGTTTATTTTCTGGCTGGAAGAGAGGGAGCTAAGGAGTAAGCTGCGTCCTACCTCATCTTGGACCCTGACGCCTTTTGTGACACCAAGCATTCCATTTTACGAGTTCACTGTCACTGCTTTCCCCACAGTGTAAATCAAGGAAAACTTATAGACCTGAGGTTTGACTGGTGTGCAGAATACCTAAGTACAGATTCTGGGTGCAGAGTGACACCGTGACCTCGTCACAGCCCAGCAAGGGAAAGCCAAGGTGGCAAAGGACCCAAGCTCCAGAGATTTCATCCCAAACACAGTCTTTCTTGATTTTCCCAGTAAAAAGCAACAAGCATCCAAGAACTTGTCACCTCCAAAGCCTCCATCTCCTCCACAGCTTCTCCATTTCTGTTTTGAAATACATTAAACTATGTATGCTGACATATCACTGATGATTTTATAATAATTCTGAAAACCTAGTGTGGACCAGCAATGATTCACGTCCACTTTGGCACGCAGGTATACATTTGAGAGAATTTTTTTTACCAGGAGGAGGCTATAAATTATAAGCAGCTATCTTGGTTGACCTTAGAAAAATGGTGTTTATTTTAGCACAGGAGGAAGGGGAAAAAAACCCAAATACACTCAAGCCCTTCATCTCTAATTAAAACCTGGAAGTCTCCTTTCTGTTCCAGAGCTCTTTTAAGGGCATTCCAAATTTTTGCAACGTGACTCACCCTGTTTGCTCAAAATGCTCCTGGGGTCCTTATCACTCCAGGACACATCAGCCATGAAAGACACTTGGGCTGACAGCAGTGTCCACCCGCACGGTGCCCACGTCAGGAACCATGGGATCCCTGCAGGAGGAGGCAACAGCTACTACTGATTTCTTTGAGATTTCAGCTATCAGTCTCCTGGGAGCAGAGTTGTTGCCCCTCCCCAGGAATCCATGAATCTCTGTGATATTTGGCAGCTTAGGGAAGATCCACAGCGTTGAAGCCAAGTAAATGGCAAATGCTCGCTTGTCTTCAAATCCTTATTTGGTGAGCTGTGCTGTATTTAGCCCAACTTGGAGCTCTGTTGTTTATCGCAGCCGTGAATTCCTTGGAAAGTCTTTGGGCCTTTGTACCTTTGGCTTTTTAGCAGTCTGGGAAAGCGCCTCAGCTTTTACAACTTGATGATGGTCCCAGAGCAACCCACGTCAACTCCTCTCTGCGTGGCAGATTCCCCTTCCATCGCTTCACCCACCATGGCAAGAGCTGCCAAGTCTACGTGGGCCACCCCTTGAACAGCACATAGGTTTCTAAATCCCCCATTGAAATGAATAGGAATTAGAAGACCACGTGCCTCAAAACTAGGCTGAAGACACAAAAGAACTTGTGGTCCATAGTGTAATTATTCTACGCGAAGGAGGACAGCGTTAACAAACGGGATCAAACAAGTCCCGATGCCGAACACCCAATAACTGTCTGAAAGTGGGAGATGGAGTTCCTGTACTGCCAGGCAGCAGCACAATTTGAGTCACAGTCACACTTTCACAGCCAAAACCATCACAGTCCTCCCAGGGTGGGTGGTCTGAAATTGCTGTGCTCCCAGCTGGCAGGAACGGTGGTGGGGAATATGAAGAACTGGGCCAAGCCAACGTTGAGTCAATCCATTTCTTGCAAACCTTTGGCTCTTCTCTGAGTTCAGGCAATGCGTGGCTCAGTGAGGTCTGTATTTGAGGCTGCTCAAGGTGACTGGGGTGCAGATGCCAGGCTTGTTGCTCCAGGTTTTATGTCCCATCTCCTCCCAGGTTCAGCCGACAGTGTGTGATAGACAAAGACAAGAGGAACCAGTGCAGGTACTGCAGGCTGAAGAAGTGCTTCAGAGCTGGCATGAAGAAAGAAGGTAGGTGCAAAGAGACATTTCAGAACTGCCTGCTGCTGGCTCTGGCCCTACTCCCACTGCAGAGCATGATGGAGAGCAGCTGCAGCCCTGGCCCAGGGAGATGGTGCTTGTGTGTCGCAGTGAGAGATTTCTTGAATCTGAAAGCCCCATTTCCCATCCTATCAGATGGGAATTTCAATTGGAGCCTGTGACGGGGAGGCTGGCCTCTTTAGGAGAGTTTTATATCAGGAAAGAGGTGGGCTTCTTCAGGGTTTAATCAGCCTCTAATTGTTTCACAGCAGAAATTCCCTTGCTACATACCTGTTAGTGCGGCTCCTAATCCCAGCTGTGACAATCTCAGTGAGGACCTGCTATCCTCAGTCTCATAAATGCCAACAGACTTCTGCAGAGTAGCATTTGGCAGTTGACTTGGCTGATGCTCATGTAGCTTAGTGCAACCCTTAGGGCAAAGTACAGCCTGAACACGATGCCTTACGGTGCGAGAGAGGCTCCTCTGTGGCACAGGGCACGCAGGCAGTGCTCCCAGAGGCAGACGGCTCCTGTGCCCCCTGAGCTGGGACCCGAGTCGGAGTCACACCCTTTGGTAGTGCTGTCCTCACGGTGGGCATAGCACAACTATGGAGCCACAACTAGCACTGGTGCTGAAGGGCCAATCCAATATTGGCTGATGCCTTTTGCTGCACTTCACATTGGCTGTATTAAGAGGGAAGTGGAGCACTGTAGAGCATTTGGGTACCATGACCATTGGGAAGTGCCCTTCCAATGCACTAAAGGAAATACTAAGTGCTACAGTGCCTAATGCTAAGCAAGATTAAAAACACTTCTGTTAACCTATGCCTTAACTCCCTACAGCCAGCTTCCCTGGGAAGGTTTGAGACCTATCATAGCATTTCTGATGTCTGATCATTCGGTGTTTGCATAGTGGGAGAGCATGGATGATGCTATTTTATTTACTCCACGCTTTCTGGGCAGAGACTGTCTTTGCACGCTGGGTGCTTAGCAAAGTGGGGGCCCAACCCACACTCTGATGTGCACGTAGTTGGGTGATGGTTTCAGCACTCTTCACCCTTCATTTGTTGTGTTTTCCCACCGGCAGCTAAAGAGTGGGGGAGCTAGAAAGGAAATTGAAAGTTTCTTTCCATACTGCCGAGTTAAACACCTCTTACCCAACGGATGAAATCATGGTCCCACTAAAACCAAGGGGAAATTTGTCACTGATTCCTGGTAATTCATAAGATTTCACCGGTGATGAAAAAAATCTTTCCAACCTTCTGACCATATGTTTTCCTGGAGAACAGGGTGTCTTGCAATTTGGCGTAGGTCATGGATGTAGCAAAAAATGCCTGCTGGTTTAATTTAGGAGAAATGGAGTAAAGACAGCAGATGGAAAAAGAAATAGCCTCAAAATAATAAATACCAAACCGAAGCATATCTGGTCAGTTCTAGATGGGGATGGAGCCAATTGCCAATGCAGCAAGCTCCACAGCTTGCTAAGGCTGAAATCTGCTTATCAGCTCCATTCTTTGAGCTGAAGCATGATTTTTATTGGTTTTATGGTAAAAGTTATAAAGACTTGGCTCATGCCTTCATTATTGATTGTGGCCCGATGGAAGATGACTCAAGTTCCACATAGTCACATTCTTTGAAACTTTTTTATGAGTGCACAGTCAGGTTGTGTGCTTACAAACTGCTCATGTGTTTGGTAAGGAAGATTTTTAAAGCACCTTGAGCAACTGCTTTGCAGAAAGTAGTTTAGCTGACCAGAGCTATATTCAAAGCATGTGTGCAGGACTGTGAAAGACATTTTCTTGCACAATTGTGTGCACAAAAAGAACACAGTTATTTGCTTTAGGATGGTTCTAGATTAATATTAAACAGTATTGTGAAGCATTAGGGAAAAAGAGAACCCATGGCCTGGGATAGAGCAGTATGAGGATGATACAAACGTTCGTGCATAATTTTTTGGTGGCATGCACTGATTCATGTTGGGACACCACAGCTGTGACATCCACACTCAATGGGTCCTGTTGTCTCAGCACTGGCACGCAAGAGTTTGACACTCTCTCTCTGGCACACCACTTTTCAGCCAGCCCATATAATAGCAGTCAGACTTTCCAGGGTATGGTAATAGCGTTGTTTATTCACAGTAGAGGGGAAGAAGCTGGAAACAATCCTTTTCCCAGCCTGCCTGTGACGATACACCTGGGGTGGGGTTAGCAGGGTTGTGGCACCCTCTCACAGTCCCCACTGCCAGCATCCCACTGACCCGCTGCTCGATGGGTGTGTAGACAATATACAATATCAGAAAACTTGCTGTTCCCCAGCAAAACTAACTGATAAACTGGAGTTTTGCATCCAGAGTGATTTTTTTTCCCAATCTTCCTGTGTTGCAAGATTTGGATCTTTCTTTCTCTCTTTTTTCCCCTGTTGGAAACAACTCTAGCGCCTAAGAGATTGAGAGGGGCTGTATTATCTGGCCTGGTAGAAGGGAAGTTTCTGCCTTAAAAAAAGCGCCACATGATGCAAATCCCCAAGCTAGCTTTAAACTGGCTGTCTATAGGGGCAGCGGTGTAGGTGCAGGGCCGAGAGCCTCAGCACTGCTGGTCCTGGGAGCACAGTGTAGTCGGGCTATAGGTTCACTATGGGCTTGGGGAAGCTGGGCAGAGGCTGTTGAGAGAAGCATCAGTAGGGTCCTTTAGACTGTCTTGTTTGTACACTATGAATTTGTTCCTGCTTTTGGAAAGGACCAGGACTGTCCCACACATGAGCCCTACATCTCCAGGCTTGTGCGTGAAGGATGGAATCCAGCGAGATTGAGATGGTGCCAGCAAGAGCAAGAAAGGGCCAAAACTTGAGTCTTGTGGAAAGTCCAGTGCCCAGATTTCCTAGAAATTAGCTTGTTCAGAAACACTCCTATCCCAATTACATTTTTGGTATCAATAATTCACTTCAATAATTACAAGTAAAAAATCATTAAAGTTGGGATGAGGGGAGAGGAAAAGGCTTGCTTGAATGCAAACCCTTTCTCATCTCCTGAAACGCCACCATGATCAGGATTTCAGATTTTTACAGGGCGTTCATTCCTTTATTCTTGCTTTCATGTTAAGGCTGGGCCTGTACTGCAGGGTGGTCTGGGTGTTTGGGGGATTTTCTGGCTGTTCTCTCTGATGTTCTCTATTTGCACAGGAGAAGGTTCAATTTCTACTGTTTTGCCCAATGCTACCGGACAGGTTTTTGGTCACGGCAGCATCAGTGAATGAGGAGTGCACCAGATGCTTAAACATCCAAAGAAAACAGCACGATACTATTTTTAGTATCTTACTGAGATCATGTTTAACCTTGAATAAATTAGCAGGGTGTGATTTTTCAAGTGAGCCAGGTCATCTACTCACATGGAGTTGAGCATCTGAAAACTTGGAAGCCTTTTGAAATGCCAGCACTGCACTGTCAGGGTTCAGTTTGCTGGTGAAAAAAAAAAGCGGGGTTAATATTTAACCCCTCATCCCCTTTAAAGTAATTTATGAATGTACATGAACTCCTTTAGTTCTACGCAGAACTAAAAAGAATTATTGTATTACTGACAGCCACAATACAGTGGGAGGATTTGAGGCTCTTATGTATTTATTTTTGTTAAATTGGACAGGTTTATAGGACAAGTTTTTTTACTGTTTCACAGGACCTCTATCTTGTTTCATACTCTCTGTTTGTACATCTCTTCTGCCAGCTTTTAGAAGGCTGCAACTGCAGGTTATTGCAAAGATGGATGGAAAAGTTAAAGGATCTTCCCCACTTCTTGATTGTCATAAATCAGGCCAGAAGCCCATAAAATGATCAAATGTGCATGTACCATTGGGATTTATTTGTAAATAAAATATACCGCACCTACAAAATCAGAGGTAACTTGGGGAAAAAGAATTATTTGTGCATATAAATTAATCAGGCAGTAGAAGGGGTAAATCTAATGGTGGAGACAGAAACACTGTGAGTGCTGGGGAATGCCGGCACTGTGCTGGGGCGCTTGCACCTCCCTCCTCCTGCTCTCTATGGCATTTATTAATACTTTTCCAACTTCAGTGGTATTAAACAAGGATGTTTTTAGTGGAATAATAATGGAAACGTAACTCCCATGCAGGCAGGGCTTTAACCTCTGCAGTTACAATGGAAAGTTACTGGTTTGCTGCTGTCCCCTTCCAATCAATGCCCGTGCCCGTATTTATTGGACTCCCTGGAGGTTCCTCATCACGGGCTCTGTACCTACGTGGCAAGGCAGCAAGGACAAATTGTTTGGGAAACACGGGTTTGTTGCAATCCCACAAACACACGGCTGTTTGCTCAAGACCTGCCACGCGTGCTCTGCAGCCTGCCAGGCTGCCAGCATCCTCGATGGGCTAATGGCAAAAGGGCCAGGCTTGCTCTGAATAACAAAACCCCTCCGCTGGCTCCTCTACATCAGATGGAGAGTACGTTTTCCATCCGCTTCCCACAGTCAGGACATTTTGTAGCTGCGGACAATTCCCCAGAGGGAGACGCAGGCACCATCTCGCCCTCTCTCCCCTTTCCCTGGGGGAAAGCCTGGGCTGGGGACACGCTGTCCCTGGCCGGCAGCATCGTGGGGGCTCGCTCCCACTGACGTCCCCTCGTGCGAGGCTGCAGTGGCCCTTCCCAGTGGTTTTTGGCTGTGGGAACTGGAGCGCTGTGTCAAGGACAGGGTTAGAGGAAAAAAAATGGGTAAGCAAAGTTTTTGCTAGGCATATACTGAAAGCAGTAGTCCCTGGGAGACAGTGGGATCCAGCACTGGGATTTTAGTCCTTCCTGCAAGTTTGCTGAGTTTTATTGACTGCAAAGCCAAGATCACACCTGAGCCCGAGCACCCTCAGCACCAGCACACCCCTCGAGCACTCCCGATGCCTCACCACGACTAACCTATCCCTTCCCTTTTACAAGCACAATAAATATAGCAATATAATTACCACAGAGTAATTTTTGTGGCAGGTAAAACATTAACTCCCTTTTGTATCTAATTCTATCACATCTTGGGTACTTTCAGCGATAACACCCGAATCACCTTGAGAAAGTCGGTCTGTACCATCCACTTACACTTGAAGATTGAGCTTATCAGAGCATGAGGGAAGCACTGAAATACGTGCCATAAAAGGACCTGGGAGGAAAACAGGCCGAGGGTTCTTAAAGGAGTCTGTCATCAGGGACTAGGGGCTAGGACCAGGTCTGCCTGGGTTTGTAGGACTTAGGTAAAATAAGATGTGTAACTCGGTTGGAAAGGCAAAATCTGTGCATTTTCTTGTAAGTGGGCAAAAAGAGCCCCACCACACCCAGAGAGCTATGCGGGGGAACATCTGATAGGAAACCAGGCACAGAAGGTTGGGTGGGGACTTTCCAAGGACATCAGTGATGACACGGATTTACGCGGGCTTGTTTCTACTCAATGATGGATGCTGCTGTTTGTCCTTCTGTTGTACCAAAAAAAAGCCATGAAGGGTTATTCTATTCTGAAGATTATGGTTCCTGTAAGCACCTTCACCTTCAGACTGGTGGGGATCCCTGGCTGAACAGCCTTTTCCATCACCCCCCCATGCATAGGGTAATGTATGCTGCTGTCTAAGGTAGTCTAGCAGAGCATCCCAAGGGCTGCAGTTTTTTCTCTAAACTGATGTCCAGTTGCCTCTACTTAGTACCCATAGCCTGAAAAGGCTCCAGTATGTATGTGTGTTGCATCTTTTACAAATCTCTGTGCCCATCCAGCCCCTTGCAGCCATTCAGGAGAGGTTGGATCCGATGTACAGAATGGCTTTGGTGGCTGGAGCCCAGCAGAACCCCCCCGAGCCCACCCAGCTCAGCAGCGAGCAGGTCCTGACTGACAGCAAGGCTGAGCCCCAGATCCTGGAAAATAAGTACTATGCTCCTGCTGATAACAAGAGATATTGATTTTTGTCACTGTTGCTTGTTTTCTGCCCTTTCACTTTTTTGGCCTCTCATCAGAGGCTGGTTAGGAAAACAGATCAGTGGGTGGACCGGAGCTGACAAAAAAACCCCACCTTCCCACCCTGTGTGCCCACATTCTTTGCATGAATTCAGAGAAACATGCCCCATGCAAAGAATGATGCTTGCTCTAAAGCAGGGCCCAGCAGCGAGGCAAAGCCGCAGAAGAGTGATGGCAAAGTGATTTTGCTGACTTGGCAAAAAAATATTGCTGGAAAAATCTTCTCCAGTGGCCGTTTTTGAGGCAAAACCGCACTGTTTCACATCCAAGGGGTTAAGGCACAGAGTGAGTCGTGCTTTGACAGCTATGTCTGAGTCATTCCCCTTAAATAAAACCTAAATAAAACCAAAAGGAGCCTGGAATTGCTGTGTGAAGGAGGAAGGATGTGCTGCATTATCATCACATGCTAAATCTTCCTGCTCCTTCTGCTTTAAGGACTTGACAATTGCCTTTCCGAGCTTTACATAGCCGAGACATAAGACCTGTCAGGAAAATGCCAAGTCTGCGTTCGGGCTCCTTCCTCCAGCCCCATGTGGGCTTGTTTGCTGCTGGACGGAGGCAATAAGGCTCAGGGGAGAAGCTAACACTGAAAACAAGGTTGCTCTAAGTCTAAATTCTGCTTTTTCCTCTGCTGCTGTTTTACTTGATGGCTGCAGTGGAGGCGAGTCAGTTCTTGGAGCCTGTGTTGCAAAAATAAGCTGCTGAAATGCAATAAATCCCTTATGTTCAACATGGAGGGTTGACAGAGCATGGGGCTACATGTGGCTCGTGTTTCTGGGAAAAGGATGGTTTAAAGGGTGGAACAGACCTCAAAAAAAGCAGTATGTTTTTTTTTTAACTCACCGTGGTGTGGCTGTACCTCTCAGTTTGCAAAAAGCCCAGGGCTGATCTTCACCCTGCAGTGGTCGCTATAGCGTGTCCGAGGAGCGTTGTATCCCTGAGCTCATCTGCAGCAGTGGTTTGCACAGGGGGCCAGCAGAGCTGGAGACAAACCCCAGCTTGGTGTGTTCCCTCAGCTGTGTGCAGGCATCGCCATCGCCATCGGGCTCATTGAGATGATCGGCAGCGTGATGAGCAAGGCTGAGGGAATGGTTTTAAGGTGGGACCAGGGAATTTCAGCTTTCTTTCTTTGGAGCTTCCTTAATGGGGTGACTCTTCCTGCTCCCCCTAAGTGGTGGTGGGGTCCCCTGGGGACCACCACCTGCGATGCCTCACGGGCAGGGAGCACTTCAAGGCAGCTTTGAGGTGGGATCAGAGGATATGATGGCAAAAAGGGTATCGGAGACCAGGACTCCAGCAGTGTAGGTGCATTGCCAAGTGAAAAGGTTTGACATCAAATCCCCAAACTCCCCCTTGAGCTGCATCGAACCCAGTGGGACCAGCTAATGTCCCGCAGGGATTCCCCTGACTGCCAGATGGCCTTATCTCCCTGTGTTGCTCCTGTGCTTGGTCTTCTCCCTCACTGGTGGTCTTTCCCTCTCCCCAGTGCCTGTTTAATCTTATTCCAGCATCCAACAAGGTTAGAGGGTCTTGCAGGCACTAAAGCCCCATCCACTCCTGTTTGGGGACCACAAGTAACAGCAGCCGTCGGTTGTGTGGGAAGTTTCTTGCTAAAAGAACCACTGCTCACTCTCATTTCAGCTGTGCAGAACGAGCGCGACAGGATCAGCATTCGCAGGAGCAGCTACGAGGACAACGGCTCTCTTTCCATCAACGTGCTCACTCAGGCGGAGGCCATGGCGCAGCAGGTATGAAATGCAGGGACGGCCCTCCAAATGAGTACGTGGCCTTCAAGCTATTCCATATGGGGTTATGAACTCACTAATCCAACCAGGGCTGGATCTTTTTTTGCCCTTGGATGGCTCTTGCACAAAGCCACAGAGAAGAAAATGCATTAGAGATGTCCAAAAGCAGACAGTAAAAGTCCTTGGTGCATTATCAAGACTACATGTCCAGCAAGGAGCGGATGAAGCCTTTGGTGTGTGAGACGCAAAGCTGAAATGCCAAGGGCTGAGGGATGTTGCAGACTCCAGGTCCCCCTCTGGCCCCAGCCTAAATTGTTGCTGCACCCCTAAAAACTCATTGCATTTCATGCAGAAGCTTACCTCTCCTTGCTGCACACTCTGTCCTGCTCAGAACATAATGTTCCCATCATGGTTGATTAGATCTTTTCTTGTAACTTCTTTACCAGGGCAATAATTTTAGGGGAGACAAATAAAGCTAATAAAATCACTGGGCTTCAACTAACGCTGATTGCTTTCTCATTTCATGTTCCACAATGAATTTTACCCTGAGCATCCTTTAAATTCTTATGCAAATATCCTTTCTCCACTGAAACATGCGGTCCAGATGTTGCATATTACATGCAGCGATGCGTCCACTTCCTTTTCAAAAATTATTATGCTTTAACCCTCTCTCCACCATGCAGCTCTTCAGAGATCGAAAGGGGCGTTTTGTGTCCCAGGAAGCTACTTGGGGGTGGGGGGCTGGATGCATTTCATGCATTTGGCTGGCTTAAGTGATGGATGGGAAGCTGGGACCCAGTGCTGCTGGCTACTGCTAGAACAGGAATCTTAATCAGATTTTGTCCTGAGCCAGCCTGGAGACTGGGAAAGGAGGCGGAGGAGGGAGGAGTGTCTGTTGGGACTGAGCACCACCTCGTGGAGGCTGTACATTGGACAGTATATGCTGCTGAGCAAATACGTGTGCAACCACAACGGCAAACGTCTTGTCAACGACTTGATGAGGTTAATGTCTGTGAAGGGTCCCCATGTTATCAACGAATCGTTGCTATCAAGGATGACAAAACAACACAGATCTGGTCTCAGTGCAACTGGGTTGTTTCTCTTTCAGTATTCATCGCTGAGTCCAGTGCACAACATGGACATTGCTATGAAGAAGGTTGCAACCATCAACGACGTGTGTGAATCCATGAAACAGCAGCTTCTGGTGCTGGTTGAATGGGCAAAATATATCCCGGCATTTTGTGAGCTCCCACTTGATGACCAGGTAAAATGCAAACGCCTCTTCCCTGCAAACCCACTGCCTTTGATAGGAATTCCTGACCATACCTTTCAACAGGAGAATCTGGCGTAACATATAGATCGCCCTATGCAGAGCAACAAACTAACAGGAGAGAAAGGATAATGAAGGACATAGGATTGATAACTCAAGTAGCCAAAGTCCCCCAAAATATAATAGAGTCGGTGACTCCAGTCTGCAAAAGGACCCAGTCAAAGAAGACTGGTTTTCCCTTTATTGGTACCTGATAGTTGAATATAAAAGCCATTTATTTCCTAAGAACTCAAATTACTCAAGGCCCTCTTTGCTCTTTCAGTTGAAAACAACTGTTTATTTAGTTTGCCATCGAATGTAGCGCTTCTGAAATTTGAAGATATATTAATAATTTCTAGCTCTTAATAGTACTTTATCTGAAGATCTCACATGCCTAAACAAACACCAAATTTGCTTAATCTAAACGACAACAACTCACCGTTGTGATTGCTGTATTTCAAATGTAATATTGTTTTTCTTCTGTGCCATCTCCAGGTCGCCTTGCTCAGAGCCCACGCAGGGGAACACCTCCTCCTCGGGGTAGCCAAGCGATCCATACCATACACCGATTTTCTGTTATTAGGTAAAGTAGCGAAATACACTCCTGCTTTTATAATTCGCACACCCGAGTCATTGCCAAGTATCTTGCCTGCCTGAAATCCTCTCTGCACTCCTGGGCATGGTCTGCACATCTGGCTTAAGACCAAGTGCTTGAGAAGGTCTCTGGAGAAGCATAAAAAGGAGCAAGCAAATTCGCTGGGACTTTTACAACAGTTTCCTTACTCCTTTGAAATTGTGGATGAGAAAACCCCTAATATTCAATGGCATCTCAAACTGTGTTGCCTTGTTTTTGTAACTGGAATTGCCAGGACATGGGCAATGAGGTATTTGGGTACTGGTGCTTGCACTGGTGCTTAAAAACCTAGCAGAAAGGTCCATTAAAAATTATAGTGCAAATAGATATTTCCTTTTTATGTAGTGCTCTGCCACCAAAAACACAGGCAGGATTATTCTTGGAAAAATAAGAATACTGACCTTCAAAGCCACAAATTAAAGAAAAGAGGGAGGGAGAACTTTGTTTAGAAAAAAAAAACCTACACCAAAAATAAAGATGCAACACCACTTGCAAACAGATGCTAGGTATAACAGAGGGTAAACCAGAGCAGAACATGGAGCAGGCTTTGTGTACAGTGTGGGTGTACCGACATGTGCAGACGAGATAATTAAGGACCAAAGTACGAGATCCACAGCTTGCTTCTTAATCATGAATCTAAGTATGAAGCTGCACACTGGAAATCTACTGCACATGGGCACTGGGACTATCTGGCAACATGCCTTGGGGTAATTTCTAGATGAGACCATGTCCACAGAGCTAGAACAAAAATCGGACAGCGAATTTCTCTTGTCTCCCCAGGGAATGACTTCATCATCCCAATGCACTGCCCAGAACTGGAAATCGCTCGTGTGGCCACCAGAATCTTGGACGAGTTGGTGAAGCCCTTGCGGGACATTCAGATTGATGACAATGAGTATGCTTGCCTTAAAGCCATCATCTTCTTTGATCCAGGTAAGCTTCCTTCCTGATTGCCAGGCATGGGGCTTGAAAAGGAGTTGAGGGCTCTCCGATAACCAGGAAAACCCCTTGGAAGCAGCTCTACATTTCTTCCTGCCTCTTCTGTAACGAGCAATACTTAGCAGCGCAGCAAGGCCATGTTAGAAGCAGCCTATTCCTGAACACTTAAGTATTTAGCAAGAAATAACTCCAGTCAGACCGATGTGCAAGACTCTGCAGACCCTAGGGGAGTTTTGCTGCTTCTGTAGCTTGGCTTCAGGAAAGCCCATCAGTCTGAAATGAAGATGATTATTAAGGACACACATGCCTATAGTGAATTATGCATAAGCAAAGTGAGTCAGCTGAGCAGCAGTGTAGAGCACCCATCAGAGTTCAGAAAGCGGCATTAAAAACCGCAGAGAGCTGGGCGGTTCAGAGTACCCAGCAATATCAAGGATGTCTGTTAATGGGTCTTGCTGGCCATCAGCACCGACCAAGGGCAGGGCTGGTCCGTACAGGACGGGGGAACAGGGAAGCACGCAGGGGCAAGCAAAAGCTTGCTTTGAACATTTGCTGTATTCTCATTCCACAGACATGGGGGATTCTGTCTCAGCCCAGGTTCTCCCCAAACACTCCTGCTCCTACCTGCCTACCGCGCACACACAACCCCTCTCGGTACAACACTCCAGCCCCTGTAGTGTGTATTGCCTTGTAGCTTGGAGAAGAGATGGGGGAACAATCCCAAGTCCAGAACAATGCCCTTTTGTCTTTGGCATCTATTAGCACGGAGAAACTACAGCATCTCCCATTAGGTTTTTTTTGCTGTGTTCACTGATCTGAAATCAAGATACAGGAATTTTACGAACATCATGAACTTTGGCTCGTCAAAGAGCCTGCTGCAAATTTGAGTAAGGATCGCATTATTAAATTGAGTTTGACAAATTACCCTCTCGGCTGATCAAGTGACACTCTAGATCATTGTGACAGTGAGGCACTGCGTTTTCATTTAAAATGAATTGTGTGAAGCTCTGCAGAAGTGAAATTCATTCATGCTAACAAGCAGGCATGTCTATGGAGTTACACACTAACATACAATAACTTGTTAACCACTTTGTCTAAACTCTTGGCATGATGGTCTCTAACATGTGGAGTCTTTGGTGCTTGTGGATTCTTTGTAGACAGTGAAGAAAATGGTCCAATGAGCCAGAAATCTCAGGTTTAGATCGCAGGAGAGGCTGGAGTGGAAAGCTGTAAATCCTGGCACTTCACCCTACCCAGAGTACACATTTAATTGATGATTAAGCAAAACTGGACCAGTGGTCCATGAAAAACGGGCTGACCACAGGTCAAAGACAGGAAATCGAGACAAGAATCTGATGCTGCAGTGGGTGTATTTGCAACAGACAGGCGCTAAACCTGCATGGATTTAGTGGCAGTAGTCAGGACTCAAAGTTCATAGAATCATAGCATGTCCTGAGCTGGAAGGGACCCACAAGGACCATCGAGTCCAGCTCCTGTCCCTGCACAGGACACCCCACATTGACCCCATGGCTCTGAGGGCCTTGTACAAGTGCTTCTTGAACATCGCCAGGCTGGGTGCCGTGACTGCCTCCCTGGGGAGCCTGTTCCAGCGCTCCACCACCCTCTGGGGGAAGAGCCTTCTCCTAATACCCAACCTAACCCTCCCCAGCACATCTTCCTGCCATCCCCTCGGGTCCTAAAAGTTTTCAGGGGAAATTCCAGACCGGTTCCTTGGAAGGACAAGTATGGTTCAACTTCTAAATGCTCCCTCTTTACTAACGGCAGTAGCCAGACATACTCATCTGAAGCAAGCTCTTATTTTCTTACTGTTTCCCCATTCCATACAAGATATGAAATAGTGGCAGCCCAATGCTACGCAATGTCAGGTAAACTTGGAGACTTTAAGAGATAACTGTTGGAGGATCACTGGCTCCCTTTATAAAGCCCAACGGCCAGGGCAACGCATTCTGGTTACAGAAGCTAACAATTAACCTCATTTTTTCCCCTCCCAGACTGCAAAGGCCTGAGCGAGCCCGGGAAGGTGAAGAACATGCGCTTCCAGGTCCAAGTCAACCTGGAGGACTACATCAACGATCGCCAGTACGACTCCCGAGGCCGGTTCAGTGACATCCTCCTCCTGCTGCCCCCGCTGCAGAGCATCACCTGGCAGATGATAGAGCAAGTCCAGTTCGTGAAGCTCTTTGGAGTGGCCAGGATCGACAGCTTGCTGCAGGAGATGCTGCTGGGAGGTACGAACCCTGCTGAGAAAGGACAGCAAAGTTGCTTTATTTCAAAGCCATTACGGGGAGGATGTACGGTAGAGAGAACTTCTCTGGAGGATGTCTCGTAGAGAGAACTTGGTCTTGGGAGGAGAGACGTGAAGGCTCAGGTTGAATTGCAGCTTGAACACGGGTCCTTCTCATTCCAGTCCAATCCCCAAGACATTTCTTTCCAGCCTATCTCTGAAAATCTGACCCAGAGACAGTCTGTGGTGCTTCACATCAGCGGGGCACTCGAATTTTAGGCAATCTACCGAACTGATGCAGTTTGCAAGACAACACATTTTTTTTTGTTAGCAATATGGAAAAGTTTTAACTATATGGGAAACCCTGATAAGAGCAGTAATGGGGACACACACAGAGGCAGATGAACCATGCAGTCAGTTATTAGCTGAAACCTCAGCCATCCCAGGAGGTTGCCTCTAGACACTGAGAAGGCTGAGAGCAGAGGACAGCAGGGCAGGAAGGAAGCAAAGATGAGCCAGGACATTAAATCCACCCACGGAGGTCTCCCACGTTCTCTGGAAAAAAAAAAAGCAAAAAGAAACCGAAAAAGACTTGGCCTAGAGCATCTGGCTTCTCGGTAACTATGCAAAGAATGATGTCTTTTCCCACTTCCACTGCAGGAACCACCATTGATCTCCAGTACCAGTCAGGACCTCCCAGCCTCAACCTGGAACCACTGCCAGGACATGTCCTCCCAAGCAACATGAGCTCTGTGATTCACACTGCTCCAAACCGTACGTGTCCATTTTCACACTCTTTGTGTCAGCGTAATGAAGGGGACTGAATAGGAGAAGCAGTTAAGAAAAAGAACTTTAGGTTTATTTATGTTATTAAATGTTACCCTTGAATCAAAGTTCACAGGCCCCCTTGCTGAATTCTTTACTATGAAGTCTGGAAACATGCTTCCAAAAGAGAAGCTGAGATTTTCACATAATAGCATGATCCAGAGGGATTTTGAGATGCTACTTAACATCCCAAGATTAAAAAAAATAAATCAAGATTGGTGACAGCGTGTCGTGGTTTAGCCCCAGCCGGCAACTAAGCACCGGCACTAAACTGGCAACCACGCAGCCGCTCGCTCACTCCCCCCACCCCTGTGGGATGGGGGAGAGAATCGGGAGAGCAAAAGCAAGAGAACTCGTGGGTTGAGATAAGAACAGTTTACTAATTAGAATTAAAAAAAAGGCAATAATAGTAATGATAATAACAATGATTAAGATAATATAATAAAAAGGAAAACAATGAGGGAGAGAAACGAAACCCGAAAGGAAGGAAAATAAAGCCAAACCCAAAACCCCACAAGTGATACAACCGCTCACCACCCGCTAACCGACACTGCCAGTTCCCGAGCCACGATTGCACACACACCCCCCAGTCCCTGCCAACTCCCCCCAGTTAATATACTGGGCATGACATCATGTGATATGGAATATCCCTTTGGCCAGTTTGGATCAGCTCCCTTGGCTGTGCCTCCTCCGCTCCCGGCTCCTTGTGCACCCGGCAGAGCATGGGAGGCTGGAAAAGTCCTTGACTAGTTCAGCACTGCCCAGCAATAGCCAAAACATCAGTGTGTTATCAGTGTTATTCTCATACTAAGTCCAAAACACAGCCCTGCACCAGCTACAGTGAAGGAAATTAACTCTATCCCAGCTGAAACCATGACACAGTGTGTTTCTATGAACGTAGGCAGCGCTGGGAAATACCACAAAGCAGCGCACACAGTTATTAGTGGCAAGAGTCTCCCTAAGTAAAGCATCTTGGTTGCTGTCAACCAGAACACAATATGACCTGAATACAAGACTGTCTTCAACCCCTCTGGGCACTGCTGCCAGGCAATGGCTATTTGTTAAGGCTTTTATCCGCTGTAGTAGCAAACAGACCATGCTATTAAAAAAAAAAAAAAGTAGAACATGAGTTGCAATTTAACAACCGCTGCCATATAATCACAATGTCTTGCACACACAGTCTCCTTCTGCCAGTTGGGATCATCTACCTCTTGGAGCAGATTTTGCTATTTCTCGGCCATATAAATGTTGGCATAGAGTGTTTCAGCTTTTAAATGAGAGAGATGCTGTGTTCTGTAAATGAAGTAGGCCAGCAGGTTGAGCTCTCCTCCAACAAGGAGAGGAAGGATTAAAAAGCAGCTGGGGGCATTTCCCAAGTGCAAAACAAACACTGAGAAGAGCTGGCCCATGCCTCTCAGCCCACCCTGTGCCTCATCACAAACCTGGAAGGAAGAATATGCCTGAACATGCCTGAATTTGGGATAGATCCCCCTGCCCCATCCCCCAAGCTCCTGCTCCTTGGTTCATAGGATGGTTTGCTGGTTTTATTTGGACACTGCTCTATTGAACAGCATCCAGGTCCACGTTAATTCTATTTCTTTTCTCTTCTACAGCATCTCCTGAAACATCCCTTCCATCTCCTTCTACAAGCACAGGCAGTGAAGACTATAAACTAGGCTCTAGCGCAGGACCCAATGCTGTACCACAGCTCTTACCTCAGACAGTGATACCCAAGCAGGAGATTTTATAGGGAGAGGTTGAAAGAGAAGCTGGGAGCAATGTGGAAACCATGCTGAAAGTGAAACGGACCCTTTCTCTTTGCAGAGGCAAAGCACAGCAACCCCCTGTCTGTAGCTGGATCCGTCGGTCACGCTCTTTCCCATCCGTGAGTCAAGCACCGGGTACCAGACTGCAGCAGGAGCCTCTCCACGGGTCTTCCCACCACCTGTTTCACCACTGACTGGGGTTAATGCTCTTCTCAGTAGGACCAAGACTGTAAGCTCTTTGGAGCAGAGCTTCTGCTTGCATTCGTTATCACCTAGCTCAGTGTGATCACAACCCTTTAAAAGCCTTCGGCCACTAACTTCATAAAACCAAATGCCTTACGCAGCTCCTGGTAATCGTTAATGAGTACAGCGTGTCAGTATGAAAAGGTCTATTCCCATTAAAAATGTAATTACACTCCCATTTCTCCTGCCACATGTCAAGCTTTAGGAAGAATATCTTCATAACCCTTAGTAGCCCAACACTTTCTTATTCCACACAGATGCTTCTTGTTCCACATAGACCAGCCAACATTTAATGCTGGTCAGTTATTGTGATCAGGAATGCCAACTTTTGGTTATTTTCCATTATTTCTAGTATATCTAGAGTCCAGTTGTGAGCCGTTCGATGCATCCTCTACTTTGTGTGCACGTCTAACGCAGCTCCGCCACGGCAGCAGGGATCTCTGCCTCAGACCGTGGCTGCTGGCTCAGGTAAAACCTGCACCTGGCAGGAAGCTCAGGCAGCCGCTGACTTACCGAATCACTGCTTTGTATCCTCTGCAAACGTGTTTTAGAGGCAATGGTCTTAACAAAAATGCCAAAAAGTCCCCTTTTCCAAATACACAGGTATGATTCTGCTGCAGTTTTATGTATCCTTGTAACATCTGCAACCTGAACTTCAAAGCTCTAAATCGGTAAAAAGAGGGAGAGGCAGGTCTCCTGCGAGGCATGTATTTTAAAAAAAAATGTTTGTGTTTAAAACATAAGTTGCTGCTGCATTAATGTAAAACTTAATCAGCAGCAAGTGACCAACTACTAACCATGTTACAACCACTTAGAACGATCCCAGTAGATGACTGTGCAACCTCAACCTTCCCTAAAGCGCGGCCACTGTGGTACGGTGTTTATTTTGCATAGACTGAAGCTCATTAGAAAGCAGGCTGCTGGGCTCCTACAAAACTTATGCTCCTCTGCATAAAAGCCCAATAACCGCCATCGGACAGCTCTTGGGGGGTCACAGGCGGCCACGCTGAACAGCAGGATAGTGGAGAAGTCTTAGTCCTGCCACATCGCTCAAGTCTCTCAACCCAAGTGCATCCCTCTTCCCGGCAAAAATGAGATGACGGTCCCCAGCTGCGGCTTGGTGAGGCTCACTTCACTAACAGTCATGGAGCACTGAGATCCTCGGGCGGAAAACACCATGGAAATACAACCTTATTGACTGAAAGAGAAGCTGGGAAGAGCATCTGAACCTTCATCCAAAGGGGAATACTTTGTACCCAGGCTACCTTTCGGTGGGGAGACATTTTGGAGTTGCCATTCTACAGGACAAGAGAGATCTGAAACCCATCGAAGAGTGGGTTGAATTTCACCTAGGATCACAATGTTTTATTTTTCTACTGTCTATGATGAATTTGATCTAACATTATACGCCGATAACTTTGATTTCAAACAGCTATATCTGGAAACCAGGTTCCACTGCAAGCATTCCTGCTGCGTGACGGATGCAACCGTACTTACCTAACATTGCTTCCAGTTCCTCCATCATCTAGATTACAATACTTTTCCAGAAATTAAATGTACATTTATACTCATTAATGGTAAGAAAATAAATTCTATATTCTCATATTTCATATGGATAGTTCAACTTTTTTCTTTAATTCCAAAACCAACTTTTCCCGTTTCAATATTGATGTCTCCAATGCAAATACCTGAGGGATTTTCACCTTAGGGGTTTATTTTTTTAATAAAAAGTATCATCTATGGCTGCAAAGCCCAGACTTCACTTGAGACTGCTAGCCTACCTTAGACAGCAGCATACATTACCCTATGCATGGGGGGGTGATGGAAAAGGCTGTTCAGCCAGGGATCAACAATCTAAGATATCATCTGATAGAAGAAAATAAAATTGTCCAGGAACAAGTAGATATCAGACTTCGGCCTCCAGTGTTCAGCTGGTCTGGTGAGGGTTTACAGCAAGAATAACTTACTGTCTTACAAGGGGGCTGGAATAGATTCATAGCAAAAATCCCTTTCCGGCTTCCCTATTGCAAACCTCGCTCTAAATTAAAGCAATGTTCCTATACAAACATACCTTGGAAGTGACTATTTGATTGGAATAATAATTTTGTTAGTGAAAGAGGTTCAAAGCCATCACTTAGAAGTATTCTAGTTGTCTAGCAAGGTGCCAGCTGCTTTGTCAGGACCACATGAATCGCACTTCTCAGGTAATAAAGTCTTACCTATTTCTCTAAGTTATCCATTTCCTTACTAGTTACAACATTTGGCTTTATTAACATTGAATCCAGGTCTTATTTTAAATGTATCCTGCACTAGAGTATTAAGAGAAACTGCAGAGATAGTTCAGAGGTGCAAAGTTACACTCACGTTATTTAGAAACTAAGACTGCGATTGCTGCGATGCGCGCTGGCTCTTTTCCAGAGCTCTCTTTGGGAATAACGTAAATGCTGCTGCAATACAGCCAGGAAATACTGCAAAAACTGATAGTATTTCTCCATGAAGAAATTCAGAACACACACACACACACACACACAAAAAGATTAACTGACACAAGCAAAAAGGTTTAACAATCCCATCAGTCAAGAAGCACCAATCCCTATTCAACCACGAAGTACACTGCTTGAACTGAACTGTTACTCTGTTCAGAGGAATTGTTGTTCCTCTTAAATATACAGCTCTCTAATGCTGGTGCATTTCATTTTAGTGTTATTAGCAGAATCGGAATGATTTTACAGTCCAATTTCTGTATTTCAAAACCTCTTATGTCACCTTCTTTCTCCAACAGCATTGAATACATTCACATATCAACCCAGTGCCAATAGAAAGAAGTGAGAATAACCACAGAAACACAACACTTGAGCACAGGATAGGCATAAGGAAGTCCAGAAATGAATTCTCGCTTGTCACTGCTGCCGTCTAAGACTTCAGAAAGGGTTCATGAAACCTGACATTACCACAAGAAAATAAAAAGGAGATAAATTAGCATGATCCATCTGCAGAGATGTCTGTTCCATGTGGAGAATAAACAAGCTCTTCCCTAAAATATATGTAAACACAGCACAGCCTAACTGTTGTAGCATACAAATATAATCAAATCATTTACCTGCTTGAAAGTACAAGAAGCAGTGAAACAAAATTTACATCAATGTATTGGAGCTATTTTGCCCACAGAAGCAGCAGTGGGCAAAAGCGTGGTATCATGCCCAGGAAAGGCACCAAAGTATTTTTTTTAGAATTGTTGCAAATGGGAAATAAACTGCTTCCCATCTCTCCATCCTTTACTGCCTTTGTAAACCTTGTTTCCTTCTCACCCTTGTTGAGTCAGTCATTGACAGCTACCTGAACTGCTGCTTTCTAGGCTGGGTAATTGGCTGTCTTTGTATCTGAAGCTACTGAACTAGCGGAAAAAGTCAACATTTGTCAGAGAAACCAGGGAGTCCAAACCTGTTTTTTGACACAGGAGCAAAGCCTGAGATACCCTGTGAAGAGTCCTCAAATAGGAAGTATTCACCCTGTGCTTTCCCACTCACCTTGGGCAAACAGGTACTGATGAGATAAGCAGTTACACCAGAGGATGCAGAAAAGGAAATGCCTAAGAACAGCTCAGCAGTTAGCATAGCTTAAAACCCTTAGTAAGCAGAGCAGCATCTTTAATTTGGAGCAGTATCATCTGTTACTTGATGTACATGTACGTATAAAATACAAGCCAAAGGATGCAAGACCACTACCCTGAAGTGACTGTAATCTAAATATATGTAAATATGCACGTATACGTGCAAAAAAAGTGACATATAGAGCGGAAGTTAATCAACTAAGACTTCAATTCATTACTTTATTTTTTTTTACATTAAAAAAATTACAACGTAACAAGGGTTTGAAAAGCCAAGTAAACCTGATTTCACACACGCACACACTTGCTAAGTCACAGGGTTCAACCGCTTGAAGTGATATTTTCTGATTTTCATCAGGAGATTTTTATTAAACGATATACACATTAAGAGCCTCATGACAAAGCCAGACACATTTTTTCCCCAATCTTTAAGATGTGCAACTGAATATGTGACAAGGATCTTGTGGAACTTCCAACTCTCCCCTCACTTACACGAGACGTAGTTTTGTTCATTTGACTACAATTTCATCGGATGCATCCACCCAGAAATTGTCCAGTGTTACACACCATCTCCCCCAAGCAAAGTGAACATGTTACATAGTATTGCACAGTTTTGTTCACAGGGCCATAGATAAAAATGGATCCTTTAGTAATTTCACCCACCCAACAGTATAAAACCTGATGAAGCTGGAATCAAGATGCCACAAACAGTTACAAAGAAATGGAGAAGCAGGTCACTGAAAAAAGGAACTATAGCTTCTGGAGTATGTAAACTTTATAATGCAAGATTCTTCAGCGCGTTGAACTGCTTGAGGTGGGACAGATCATCAGTGCTACTGGCAAAGCAAAAGCAAGAACAGGACAATTTTAAGGCAAGTCCCAGAACAGGGAGCTATTTACTTTCTAGGCACGATTTCAAGCTATGCATCAAGGCTCCTGCTTTATCCTTTATATTGTCAGTAATTTATAGAACAGATTAACAATACAAAAAATAGTCTAAATATAATTTTTAAAGAATCCACTTTTAGCTGAATTTCATTACTTGTAGCTTATATTTCATTACTTGCAGATTTATAAACATTTCTTAGCACTACTGTTGTTTGTCAGGCCCACATAAAGCAGTTCTAGATCTATATTGCTCTCATTTCTTGAAAGTAGTTTTGGTTGGATAATGGCTAAATTAAAAATAATTCCTTCTGTTGTAGATCCTTTTACATTTAAGATTTGTTGTACTTGAGAAAAAGGCAGCCTCCCTCATTTCTCCAATGTCTTTGTTCAAGGGATCATTAAGTTAGTAGCTTTCCTTCTATGAAAAGTCTGTATAGAAAAAAATGAGGCAGAGCAAGACCGTACAAAGACAACTGTTTTCAGCCAATTAACCCCAATCTGCAGTACATTCATTTTAATCTCACACAGGAGGATACAGCCACTGGTCCCAGTTACCCCTGCACAGAGGACTAGATACAATCCCCAAACACCTACACTTACATTCCTCTAGAAGCAATGCATTAAGATTTGGAGATGCATATCTGAGGGCAGAAATTGGCCCGCAGCCATTAGTTAAAAGTGTTGTTTTCTCAAGATTTAGAACTTACCTAAATGCCATATGAGATTAATACTGCCAAACACAAGACATGCTTTTGTGAGCCTGGGAAGACATTTGGCAGGGGTGTAACAGTGCCTCTGACGTGTTGTGCTGGTGTGCGCACCAGTCCTTTGAATCGCTTGCATATGAGGAATGTGTGCCTGAAGTGGGACACAAGAGTACAGCTCTGTTTGTTAGGACAAGCTGAAATATAAATTAAAACTGAACAAACCACTATTCCCTGAAAACTGGATTTAGAAGGCTAGGTCTCATTTGAGATCAACTTTCGCTATAATGCTCCTCCTTATGATTGACAACTGCACCTAAGTATATACTTTTTATAAAAACACACAGGTAATTCCCCAAACATTTATCAAATAAAAAGGGCTTAACAAAAATGGATAATTAATCTCATAAAATAAATTACAGTAGCATGACATTTGGCTTCTTTAGTGTGACCACGTGCTTTTCCTTTGTTATCTTGCTGTTAAGACCATAACAGATTCAGTTCGCGTCTCCGAAAGTTAATGAGATGTCTGTGACGATAAACGTATAAAACTCTGCTTGCTACAAGCAAATGTCTGGTATCAGTTTCACCTGGTCACAGATTATATGTAGACAGCCTTCTCTGGCCCCAAATAAATATTATATAGTATTCTTGCAAGTTCCAGCATAATTAGACTCAAACAGAAAACTCAGGTCCTCCTTTCTTTGCTCTCAGTAGAAGTCGCCTGATTCGAAATCCTGCAAAAGGATTGATCCACAGGAGTGAAGGCTGACCCCCAAAAACAGACTTCATTCCTTCCCAACGCAGTCTTCGCTCCCATGTTGGCTTTTCACTCTTCAGTCTCTCAATCTCCTGTATATAAACAGACATGCAGTGCTGCACTGTTAAGTCCAAAGTTTAGTAAAGTCTAATAGCAATTATCAAACCTGATGACTATTTTGCATTCTTTTAATTTATAGCTAGTGAGCTGATTAGTTTTAGTGTTCTTTATTTAGTAAGGAAGAAATAAGAATGGCTGATTCAGCCCTGCGGGTACTGGGCACAAGACTTAGAACATAAAATGTATACAAGAAGGTTGGTCTGCCTCCACCTCTTCCCCCCTCAAACTAAAAGAGAAAATCACCAGAAAAGCTGATGTTACAGTAAAGGATCTGCAAGTAATATACACTAGGAGTTGTTTACTCAGTTAATGAATCCAGACAATAAGGCTTCCAAGAAGCAATTACTGAAGCTAGGCTTGCTCTCCCAAATGCATTATTTTGATGATCATTTTTTGTACTTTCCACTAATGAAGGCTGGATAGTCACCAATGGTTTTTCACAGTTACGTTTCAGTACAGAAGTACACTTTTAAACAGCCTCACCTAAGAAAATTATGAACAGCCCCAAAATTCAAATTCCTGGTGTTTCCAGTCCATTACCCATCACAAAACATCCTCTCAAGGCTTAACGCTGCAGATCTAAGGGCAAGGGAGCCAAAAGTCCAAACTATGGTTATGCTCTAACAAAGTGTATCAAAGTAGAGGG
>VZTV01111770.1:0-13305 GCA_013400875.1 Anhinga rufa
CTGTGAATTTTATCAACAAATGAGAAACAAATTCAGCTATGAGGAAAGAGAGTGTTCTATGAAAGTGCTGTCATCTCCCCTTCAGTCCTCTTCTTCCCACACCCTCAGCCTGTGTAAGAACACAGACTGACCCAGTTGCTCTATTCAGAGGGGAGTGGTACATGTAATGATGATAGGTAAGGAATGGCAGCTCTCAAAGAGCCCGTAAGAAGCTTGATAAACCTGGATAGCTTTTCACTGGGGGTAGTAAGAAATTACTTGGTGTTACTGTGATTCTGTCATCTCATTGGAATTTGCCCCTTCAACTAAGTGTAGCCTTGACTACCTCTTGTAGTGAGTTGAGTTGATGGCATTTTGTGATCTGTAGCGCCAGATGACTTGTGAAGGATCTGAAAGGCTTAGTTGGGTGCAAGTTTTCTTTGTCATTCATGCCTCAGAACTGGGAGAGTTGGCTCAATGTTAAATGCGTCCCATACAAAAAGCAGAAATTAAAGGGTTTGGAGACATTAGGATGATTTCAATTTGATGCCTTCTCAATGTCTCTTCTGAAAATAGACAGCATCTCTGCAAACTTTGAGCTACAGCCAATGACCCCCTTCTTGTGAAGCTTATTGGTGGTATGGTTCAGCTGCAGCCTGGTTCTTCTGCTTCCTGAGGGGTCTTGGGGTCAAGTCATGAACAGATCTGGGTCTTGGGGAGTAAAACTGAAATAAGAGAGGAGTCATTGGACTTCTCAGAACTGATGGACCCCAAGGAGAAATAATTAGCCAGTTTGAATGCTGGTAGATTTACCAGTTCATGCCCTTTCAATTGGTCAGGAACATGCCTCATGGTTGTATCTCTATTTAGGAATAATATGCTCTGGTGGACTGTAATACTTAGCATACTTCATAATGTCCTAGGTGGCTGTAGTTCTTAAATTCTCTTTAAAGTAGCAGTTCTTAAAATTTAAGGTTTTGTTGCATTCTTAGTTAGCATTATAAGCAGAACTTTAAGTCAGTGGAAGGTGTTTGATTTTTGTACATTTAAGTATATGGGAGTTAAAAAAAATGCTTAAAGATCTATTTGCTTTGCTGCCTTGCTGTTATCAGAAGCAGAAAATTGAAGTGGGAATATGACCAAGAATGTGGTGAATGCAAGGAATTAACTGTTTGTTTTCAATAATCATGGAGTGGTGCAGATAAGGTCCTTAAGCATGGCAAATACTGCTTAAGAATGTTTTCTTATATGCACATTAGTGTGCTGCTAAAGAGATTAAACCAAGCTGTATTTACAGTGAGTTTAATGGCCTTTCTTGTTTAACTAAAGTGGTGTGTGATGTTAATCACGAAGTTCTCCTGAGGACCCTCCATTAAAAATTGACAGCGATATATATGCGTAACTTCTTATGTGTAATTCTATTAGTAAATTAATCAACTGCATGATCCTGAGAAAGGACACTAAAATGCTTATTGGTTTGCTGTTCATTGCATTGATTATTGGGGGCTTTTCTGAATATATTCCTCTGATTTCTGCTGCTTGCCAATTTGTCATGGCAATAGTTAAACGACATTCTGCTAGCTCAGCATTCTTGTCCACACTAGATTTGTTGCAGTAACTGAAGGTGATTCCCTTTTACAAAGTGGACATAATTCTCTAGAGAAGGGAATCTATTGCTAGCACTGATGGTCTGCAGTATTTTAATAGTGACCTTGTCTTCATTTGCAATTACTTCTGGTTTAAAAGAATGAATTAAGTCATTTTTAAAATAAAAAAGTATTCATCTAAACCTTACATTTTATTCATGATTAAGCAAACCATTGCAAACTGAAATTAGATGGGTTTTGTATTGATTTGTACCTTGTAGTATGTATATTGATTGTAACACTAAGAATTTTGCAATAAGTAAATAATTTTGAAGAAACATTTGCTTCAATTCTTTTTCATGTCTTAAAAAGATGGACAGGGGAGAAAACTTGAGGGAAAATCATTAAATGATCCAGATACAAGATACTTAATTGACTTTTTCCCCATTTGAATCTGGGGGAGTTCTGATGGAGGAAAAACAAATCTTTGTCCTGTGATGAGTTTCTAGTCACGTTGTCTTTATTATTAGTGTCCAGATTGTATAGGGTAAATTATAGGATGATGTTTCTACCTCTAACAGTATTGAAATTGACTCATGGGATGTAAAGTAGTATTGATTTTGTCTTTGAATGTCCTAGATTACTTAAATAGAGGATCTTCAGTGCATGTTTATGTAAATGAATAATAGATTTTTCAGCATTTTTTTTTAAAGATGGGTATTTCCACTGATGAATTGGTATCCAGAAATCCTACCCTATCAGGGTCTGTACTTCCTGAGCTGGGGGGAGCTGATAACTTCCTGACGTGGAGGGCGTAGCACTGCATGAGATCTTTGGTCTATGGAAATTACTTGGGGAAAAGAAAAAGAGAATAAATATGGAAAGGGAAAAAGAAGTACCTGTCAGCTGTCACTTGTTGGGCTGTTTTCTTCTAAACCTCCCAATGTTTTCCTGAGGAACTAAATGGTGTGATTTTTGTAATTCCTCGAAAGTCTGATGTAACTGTGCTGTAAAAGGGGCCAGACCCAGCTGTGGGGTGTTAAGGGCTTTGAGCAACTGGCTGTGACATTTTGTGGGTCCCAAGGGCTCCCTGGGTTTGTGGGAATCTCTCAAAATCAAAGTCGAGTCTTGGGGAGAAGGTTTTCTTACAAGCCCTTTTCTCCTGCATGCAGTGCATGAGCAGACAGTCTCTGCTGTTACTTTATTAATTACCTGAATTTCATTAAGTGTTCTTTTTTTCACACAAAGCAGTAAATATTGAATAGCAAGTTAAAAAATAGTAAGTGTAATTACTTCGGTTAACCATTGAATAGAGACAGGTCATTTATACTGATGTAACTTCTGTTTCTTAGTTCAGGGCTGTTCTTCTTTTTTTGTAGCAGTGATACATAATAAATCAGGTCAGTCACATAACTAACCAGCTGTGAACCAAGGCATAATTTTCTCAAGCAGGAGAACCATGCTGAAGGACTGACAATATCTCCTGCGTGGTCTGAGTAAAAAAATAAATGTTTTAGTGAAGTTTGATTTAAAAACTCCATATCCTTCTTGCTTCCTCAATGTTGTTTTTTCCCCAAAAAATCTTAATAAAATTTTAGTAGACATTTCAAAATAAAATTACTTTTCAGATGGAAGCCTTAGAGACACAGTATATATTCTAGCACATAGTATGTAATGTATTATTTGAAATTATGGAGTGATTCAAACAAGCCTGGCTCACAACAGCAGAACAGTTATCTCTCCCACCTTCATTTTTTTTGTGACTTGAATTCAGGTTTGTGAGATTTGCATGACATTGATCCTTTCCTTGGGCAATGTACAATTTCATAATTCAAGTGTGACAGCTGCTGTAACCGTCACGCCAGCTGTCCCTGCAGATGCTCAAAAATCTACAGCTTCTCAAAGATGTGTATATGTCCCTGGGGTAAACCATTTTTCCAAGAGGTAATGTATGAAGTATGAATGTATCTTAAAAGGGTCACTGTGCTGGCAGTGCTGAGTGCGAGTGCATGTAGTGCTGCTTTTCTTGACTAAAAGCACTTCTGTGTTTCACCCTCTATGGCCCATAACACACACACACAAAAAAAGGCTCCCACAACACAAAACAAAAACCCAAATAAAAAAAAAACCTGCTGTCCATCTGTTATTGTTATTAACTAAAGGAATGAAGCTCTTAAATAAATAAATAAATAAATAAATTAGGTGGTAGAATTTGCCAAGCAGGGCACAAACTTCTGTCCAAGGCAGGTGCTTACAGACTTGTTTTCCCTGTTCACCAGCCTGCAGAGGATTTACTTCATGTAGAAGAGATCCTGGATGAACTCTTGTGTCTGCCTGACTGTTGTGGTTTAACCCCAGCTGGCAACTAAGCACCACCTGGCCACTCGCTCACTCCCCGCCTGGTGGGATGGGGGAGAGAATTGGAAGGGTAAAGTGAAAAATCTCATGGATTTGAGATAAAGACAGGTTAATAAGTAAAGCAACAGCCGTGCATGCAAGCAAAGCAAAACAAGGAATTAATTCACTGCTTCCCATGGGCAGGCAGGTGTTCAGCCATCTCCAGGAAAGCAGGGCTCCATCATGCGTAACGGTTACTTGGGAAAACAAATGCCGTCACTCCCAATGTCCCCCACTTCCTTCTTCTTCCCCCAGCTTTATATACTGAGCATGACATCATATGGTCTGGGATATCTCTTTGGTCAGTTAGGGTCAGCTGTCCCGGCTGTGTCCCCTCCCAGCTTCTTGTGCACCCCCAGCCCACTCGCTGGTGGGGTGGGGTGAGGAGCAGAAAGGCCTTGACTCTGTGTAAGCACTGCTCAGCAGTAACTAAAACATCCCTGTGTTATCAACACTGTTTTCAGCACAAATCCATAACATAACCCCATACTAGCTACTATGAAGAAAACTAACTCTATCCCAGCCAAAACCAGCACAACTGACAAAGGCTCATCCTTGCCTGAATGTTTAATGGGGCAACCGCTAAGCTCCACTGCAGTTCAGTTAGTTAAGTTCCAGTTAAGCTTTGTGAGTTCATATCATCTCTTTGGGCTGGTGTGGTGCTCATCCATGATCCCATTCAAGGCATGGGTACACTGAGTACCAGCTTGTGTGCAGACTGATGTCTGACTGCATCTCCAACGCTGAGTGAATGAGGTGGGGTCTTGCCGAACTGAGGGTGTCTATTTCCATCCTTGCGTCAAGGGCTTTGCCCAGCTTCTGGGCTGCAGTGCTCAGATCCTCTGAGGCAGAGCTGGTTTTTATCATTGGTTGTTGGAGCTCCTTGAGTGATTCATGGTTTTAATAAACCATGAAGGTTTATTAAAACCAAGAGGCCAAAAGACTTTTCAGTACGTTGAAGAGTACCTTGCATTCAGACTAGTTCTAAGGACCTAATGGGTCTATATTAATTGAACTGATTATTTTATATACATACAACAAATCATCTCCTTACCTTAAATCAACAGTATCCAAAAAACCAAGGAAGGCTTAAAGCATTTGTTTTGTCATGAAGTAATAACTTGATAAGTAATAGGCACCCTTAACTAGGAAAGCAGGGATGTTCTACATCTGAATTTATAACATGACAAAGAAAGTGTCAAGTCATAAGAATCCATTAATAAGGAATGCCTCTGGAGACTGACATTCCTCAGAACAAAGACTTGGAACAATTCATAGCTAGAATGATCTTTTTTTCTCACCTACCCCTGCTTACTATGAGGTTGAAAAGAAGTAAATACAGACTGTATCTAAAGTGGTCCTATCTGAGGTGAAGATAATTACCATGGTTGTGAGGCTAAGCCTAAGTTGGAATGGCATCCCTTTCTGTGACTCAAGTTTCCTGAATCCTGCTACTTCTCCTAGTAATTTAGTCTTGCTATTGCCTCTTCTTGTATATCCAGTTACCTTCTGAGATCCTGGGAACAGCCAGAAATTATTTTGCTTTGCTGTCTACCACCCCTGTGGTATGGTGAATGTGGGAAGTGGGGAGGTGATTTTGTAGTCTGGGTAAGTTTCTGTCTGGAAAACACAACTGGAGAGAAAAGAGAGTTTATTTCTAATCAGCCCCAAAATTATAAAAAGGATTATTTTGGAAGTGTAATTAGAAAATTAATTGCTTTTATGTTTTTCAAAGTGCCATGCCTAGTCCCAACCATCTGTGCTTTGCAAATGTAGAATTTTCATTTGGGCATTCTTGTAGTTGAAGAAATTGTTCATCTAGGGGACAGTTATCATTGGTTATCAAAATCTATTTCTCTTTCAAAAGGGTTTCTGGGTGATTCATTCCTTCAGAAAAACATGTTTTCGTTTTTTTTTCTCCTTGAGTGAAATAATTCAGAAAGTAGTAATTTTGCAGGAAAGGGGACACAACACATGATAAAACTCAGGGTTTAATAAGACTTAAAAAATATATTTTTATAATCTGTTTATTATTTAGAATGGGGGCAAAACTTGCTAGCCCCAGAGCCTGGTCTTCAATAAGTAGGCCTTTGATGTTCTTTTATACTTTATTAGTAAGTTATAGCTGTCAGGTGAATTTTTGCTCATTTCAGTAATAGATATTGATGCTAAATTTAGAAACAATTTCTTAAGATTAGAAGAAAAAAAATCTAGCTGATGAACAGAAGTTAAATTAAGAACAATAAGTCACATCCTCTGAATGCTTTTCATCTCAAGACCAAGACAGATTAAAGTACTATTTTGAAAGATCATCATACCATAAGATAATAATTTTATTAATCAGACTTCGTACTTGTGTCAGTTGTGCAGATGGTGGTGCAAGCAAAGAAACAAGGGTATGAAAAAGTATTTCCAAAAGAGAATACAATATAAAGCAAATGTTGCTGGAGCCTATGAATAGCTGTGAGCAAGGATGGTAGGATCCAAATCAAAGTCCCTGAAAGCCAAGCTATTTAGTATTTTGTTTTGATGCATTATAGGCCTAAGGACCATGCCATAAAGTTTGCTTAGCCTTCTGGATCCAGGTTTTTCTTAAAGGTTTGTGGGTGCTCTTATCAAAGGTGTACTTTAAAATATATATTTCAAATTATATAGTTCTTCCTGGGATGGAAATAATGAGTCTTTCATTGCAAATGGATGTGAAATAAGCAGCTTTTGAGAATAAACACCTCAATTTTGCTTCAGCTGATACTAGTTCGCAGCAGATGTTTATGTCTCTAGGCAAAATCATTAAGATAATTCACTTTGATTTCCTGTACAACACGTATGTTTGGAGTTATACCATTTGATTCCATCATTACTGTAGGACTTAATATGTCTGCAATGATATGCATCCACCATATGCTCTAAGCTGTGATCTGTGGGCCTATGACCTTCTTGCTCCCCGTGCTCACAGCTTTGTAACACAGGGACGTGTACTGCTGAGTTCAAGTACAGGATTGCTGTCTGTCCCAGGTGCTGGACTGGAGGAGAAGAGGATTTGGAATCAGGGTAGAGCAGATGCTTGACCAAACATGAGCTGGAGTCCTGGAGCATGCCTGTCTGTCATCCTAGCTGTGCTAACGAGGGGGTCTCTTTGCAAAATCAGATCTGCAAGCAGACTCTTTTGTCTCTATTTGCTTCCTCCATTAGACTCAACAGACAGGCTAAAGAAGTTGAGTACCTTTGCAGGCAAGCTAAAGACTTTGAGTCCCTGCTCATTACCAGAGATCAGGCTGTTCAGAAATAAATGAGATTTATAAACCTTTATGCAACCATTGCATTTCCTTGTGTTCACAGAATTCAGTGGTGTTCAAATAGAACATTTCCTTTTTTTCTGAGGTGCCTCCAGAAGCCATTGAACTAGCATCTTGGATGCAGATGCCAGCACCACTGGCCTGGGTCAACCACAGGAGAGGTGCAAGGTGCATTGAATTTACTTTTGCTGTATGAGATGCAGTTGGTATTCTCAAAGACTGGCCTGAGCACTGCGTCCAAAGGCCCCACATGTACAGTATACAGCACAGCTGCCCAATTTCCAGGCTGCTACGAGTGGGTTATCACCCATCTCCTCTACAAAATCAAACCTACTTTTTCTTCACTGTAATAACAGATCTTAACCACTTATTACTGATGTTTATCAATTCCTGCTTGCTAAAAGAACAAACTGACTACAGATACTGCCATTGAGAGTTAGATTTTTAGCAGGAGACTTCACTACTGATTATTGTGATACCTAGCTAATGGAGGAGCTTCTTGGTTGTAGTGAGTTTCTTTTTATGGTTTGTTTTCATAAGATGGGATCTATTTCTCTGCTAATCCTTGTCTCAGTACTGGACAGTTACCGTTTGTTCAAATAATGGCTCATAAAGCGTAAAAACTGTTTCTTAAATCTTAAGTCGCGTTTGCTTTGCTCTGGGTCCTTGTTTTATGACTGTGGCTAACCTTTAAATAAATATTTAAGATGGTAAGCAGGAAGTCAGCTGTGGTATTATTGCCACAAGGATAGAGAAAAAGCCCTTTGATTCCTCACTTGAATTCTGTGTGAGGGAAGAGAAGTGAAAAAACAACAGGGCTGAACCTGTAAAGAGAAATGTATGTTTCTGTGTGTTTGACCTTTATGCCATGCGGTGGGCAATGAAAGTGATGTAATTGGGTTCCTTTCATAACATCACCACCTGCAGCACTAATTTGTCAACTTCTGAAACCAATATGCCTTTTCTTATAAATAGTCTTTGTGTCCCCTCATTAAACAAAGAAGAGCAATGCTCCAGGGAGCAGGGGCACATGGTCCATCTCTGAGGTGTTCCCTGTTTGAGGAGTCCTGCAGAGACTGAACATACACCTAAAATCAGGTTTTTGACAAACTGGTAACCTAATGTCATGCTGCCTCTTAATCACATCCTTTGACTTGGTTCCCCACCCTGGAGGACCGAGTGATATCAGATATCATTTAACGCTTTGCTCCCCATTAGCTGGGTAGCACAGAGGAAAGCATTGTCCTGGGACACTTCAGCAGGCTTCTTGCTGTCTTTGGGGAAAAGGCTACTGCAGATCTGCTGAGGATCCTACCAACAAAGCTGCATAATGATTTCTGCTTTAATTATACAAAGGTGGTAGGTCCCAGAGGTTCAGTTACGTTACTTCTCTCCCTGGCTTTCACGAGGAGCCACCTCTATATTTGCTGTTACTTCACAGTGTTATTTATTTGCAAAGTTTTCATTGGAATTTAGGACATTGGGTGGTATCCCTACCACAGAGTATCCTTCTCTAGGAAAATTTTTACCTCAGTTCACCTACCAATTTGGCATTTATATATCTCTCCTAAAAGTATTAACTGGAAGATTTCTGGGTAAGTATAGATGTGAATAAAATGCTTCACACAAGCCCCCGCCTTGGCTGCCTGCTTTCCGCCCCAGTGGGGCCATGAGAGTGGTGGTGGCACCTTGTGGCTTCTCACGCTGCTGGGCAAGTGTTTTTCCATTGCTGACAAAATGGGACTTGGCAATCAGCTACTGATATTTGTGTCAAGACTGGGGAAACTGTGGGCCCGCTGCTGAACATGTTACAGGTCTCAGGGGTGATTGGAGTGAAAGGGATAAGCAGAAAATATTTGTCATATAGCAAAGTTAGAGCATGACACAGAATGCAATTAATGTGATGAAGGTGAGGCTGTAATTTTAGTCATAGTCTATGCTGTTTACAGATCCACAGATCCCATCCCAGCCCTGTTTGCCATCTTTTTTGCATTTCTGAAGACCTCTGCTGAGCTCTGACCCTGGTTTTGACTTAATCTCTGACTTGTTCCTTGCATTTCTGTTGTCATCTTGTTACCTTGAAAATTCTTGCGATCCTCAGTAGTGTCTCCTGGTCAAACTGGCACACGAAACACTTGAGGCATACCTAGTAAGAACACCACTGAAGCCAAGCGGACTAAGAGACAGCTGTTGCCAAACCAGAGCAGGCTCAGGGAACAACTATCCAGGTGACAGAAGGAAGTGAGATGTTAACCCAGCAGTGAAGAAGCCCTTTCTTCAACTGTGTTGGTGCTCTTTTGAGGCATCATTGGATTTTTTTCTGCATATTTACAGGAAAGCATGTGTTTGCATGTGTACCAGTGGAGTTTAAGGCTGTTGTGTTTATACCAAAGGGAAATGACACCAGATATTCCAGATAATTTACGTTTAATGAATTATAACTGGGCATTTGGAAGTTAGGTGCAACCGGTAATGCTGTGATTTCCCATTTTAGTAACTCTGTAGAAATATAGCATGTTCCCACTTATTCAGAGTCTTTTAAGAACTAGATTTCTACCCAGAAATCACCTTTTTTTTGTTTTTAACCACAAGGTTCTTGGATCAGTTTGGGCTGCAGATTTTTTTCCATTTGGTTCTGGAGGTCGTCATCACCACTTGCATCCTTGATATCTATGAAAGAACGAGGGTGTTATTAGTAAAAACATATTAGGGGGCTATGTGATTGTTAGCTGGTTTAGGTATCATCTTTCAAGACAGTAATATAAAGTGACAAAGCTCCTATTTTTTTGCTAGAGCAGATTCTTTTATGCTGTTAGGTGTATCGTGTGCTTTTTTCCCCTGTTTCTTGAACAGTTCTCATAGATTTTCTTTGTATTGTGTCTAAACTCAGAGGATTTATTAGAACTTTGTCTTTTTGTATTTTCAGATCAGAAAAATTAGAGTTTCTACAAAACTTGAAAGTGTCTCCCAGTACATGTTTTTTTAATATTTTTGTCATTATTTTTCCATGAGGTTTTTTGTTTGTTTGTATTACAAGGAGGGCCTCACATTGAGCTAATGAGTACCAGAAAATTGGTTATCAATATTGAAATGTGTATTTTGGAGCCTGGTGAATTTGAAAAGAATCTGCCTGGACTGATGGAATGCCTGGTGGGGCTTCTCCTTCAGTGACTTTGTGACCTGATTCTTTACAGCTGGACTCATCTCTTGGCTTGAATATTGCCTCCCTTGCACTGTGCAGTTTTGTGTTCAGTGTAATCAAGCTAGTCCCATGATCCTGGTTTTATTGTGGGAAATACTGTCAAAGGAAGGATGGGATGTGAAGCATCCAAACTGCCACTCCTGATCTGTCTGTGGCTGTGCCTTGTGGGTACTCTTCAGTATTGAAGTAAACTGAAGGAAAACACTGTTTGAAGAAGTATGTAAGGACTGATGAACCTAAGACAATGAGTTCCTCTGTGTGGTCAGTGGAGGAAGGCAGAGAGGTCTCGGTTCAGAGCAGGCAAGGTTAAGCCCGGTGGTGGAGCTGTTCCCTTTTATGAGTCTACTTAGAAGACACTAAGTAACTGAAGTCACTTCTGCTAAATAAAGTTATTATTTGTAAATATCACCTAAATGTCACATAATTAAAAATTTTTGTTATTGGGAAAAATATTGATGTGCAGTCTTGATTTCAAATGATAATATTACATTTTTACTGGATACCCTTTCTGGGTTTTTTTTGTCAGCTCTGATTGTTCTGTTTTACTCTCTCTCTTTCCCCAAAAGATGGGCTGTATCTAAGTATCAGTATCTAAGGTAGTGTTCTGCAGAGTGCAACAATCCAATAGTTGGTTCTGATCTCACTGCTTAGTATTTTTAATGTTAGTTCTGTATTTATTTTTGAGAGCAGAGACCAGTTTACTAAAAATGAACTGCCAGCATGTTTTTTTTAACTAATACATTAATGGATTCTACCTAAATGAGATGATGGTTAGAAGCTTTAGCTTTGTTAGAGAAACTGCGATTGGAATTTGTACAAAAATTTTTTTTACTTTTGGGAGCGAGTCTCCCCAGCAATGATACAGTCAGTATCTTGATCAAATAAATACCAATATCAAATAATTGATACCTCTTGATCAAATAAATATCTGAAATAGAGACTGCTGCTTTTTTGTCCACTTCATCTGACTTCTGATAGAGTGGGAGGATGTTTTAATTTAGAGCCTGTGTTTATTTTGAAAATAATTTAGGAAAGCACCTTTTAGTGACTGTCAGCTTTTTCAGTGTCAGGAGGGGACAGATTGTCTGATCTACTGGAGGTGTTCTGCTCCTGTTCAAGAGGGTGATTAATTCCAGGTGTGGGCTGAGCAGAATTCTTGGCTGGCAGAGAATGAGGAGATCATTTGGTTCACCATTAAGCAAATATTAAATACTTATGTTTAAGGCTGCATTGAAGGAATTTGGCTTGATAGTTCCAAATTTAATGTTGATTATTATAGCTCAAAATCCTTCAAGCCTTGAAGAAGGGGGACCTGAGACTTTACTAAGCTGCCTGCCTGTAGGACACCTCTCAGAAGGTGACAAAGATGCAGTCACCTTCTAGCTGGCAGGCACCGGCATTGGAGCAGGACTGTGCTGGCTCCTTCACTGCCTCAGGTGGGCTTACTGGCATGAGACCTTTGCATGAGAAGATGTATCCCCTGTGGGCAGGAGGTCTGTATGAACCCACAGGAGTGAATGTTCTCGTGTTGTCCTGGCTTTATTCCCTCAGTAGTTCTGATGAGATTTATAAAGCTGTTTTCCTCTTTTGGTTTCATAATTAATATTCTGAGAAGAAGAAATTCAAAAGTTAAAGTAGAAGTTTCATCGCCTGATGATTTCTGCTTGATGTTTACAGGGATACCCATGTGTAAGTTGTCAGGGCATGTTCGTTGTGCTGGACAGGGGAGACAAGTGGAGAGCTGTGTGTTTTTCAGACCTGGTTGTTGCTGGCAGATGCTGCATTTAATGGAGGCTGGTTACTTCTGTGTTAGATTAATCAAAGTATTCCTGGACAGGTCCATGACAAAGATTGTCAACCAGTAAGAGTAAAATTTCAGTTTCCTGAAATTCCTTCTACTCCAGCAGAAAATGTGTGAACCTGTTGATAACTAACCTGGTTTTGCATATTCCATCACAGAAGTCTCTTGTTGCTACACGTGCTGGACTTCACAGTACGGAGGGTTGGCTGGGGCCAGCATTGACAAGCCTTTCCCACTGGAAGTTGCGTGGAAACCTATTTCATGTAAATTCTGATTGCTTTGCATCTTAATTCTTGCTAAGATGACTATTTGACTTTTGAGGATGAACCTTCTTGTCTCCATTGCATTATAGTTTAATTTACTTTTGCAAGTTAGTTTGATAGCTGGTTTTGCTGAAGGCATTTCTGCAGTAAGCCATATGCTCCTTTTTTCCTTTTCTTTCTCTACCAATGCCCATTTTTGAGGTCAGAAGAGTTAAAATTGGCTCTTTTATGTGGTTACCTGAATCTGCAAGTGTATGTTGTTGTTCTCTTCTGTCCAGTCCTGGTACACAGGACACCACTCACATGCTGATTGAAAAACTATCCAAATAACTCCATCAGCCAATTCATTCAGTGCAAACCAACTTCAAACACTTAACCTAGGACATCATTTTGCATTCTTTTTCTTAAATTATTCCCTGGATCTCTCATAATCAAATCTTTTGACTTGATACTTGTGGTTGTATGTGGCCTTGCTGGCTGGGGAGTGATCGTGATGGCCCCTGGCTCTGAAACCTGGACAGTAATTCTCTTATTCAGGTCATCACATCTTCAGCTATTGCTTCAGACAGACATCTTTATTCTCAACAAATACTTAATCTGAAAATTCTGTCCCAAAATTCAAGATGCTTTTAATATAATCCTTTGCCTGTTCTTAGCCATCAAGAAACTTGCAAAGTATCCTTCTTTTGTAAATCTCTTCTCATTTGGGGTGTTGTTATATAAGCATCAGGGACAGGATGGATGTGCCCATGTGATAGAATGTGGTGGGTTGACCCTGACT
>VZTV01111776.1:0-30577 GCA_013400875.1 Anhinga rufa
TTCCTTCCTTCCTTCCTTGTCTTCTCTTTCCTGCATCTCTCTGTGAGAGCATGGGTGCAGCTATCCACCACCTCCACCACATCTCCTGACCCTGTTCTCCCCATTTCAGGCATCCAAAGCTTGGCGCAAAAACAAGATGGATGAGTCAAAGCATGAGATCCACTCCCAAGTGGATGCTATCACTGCCGGCACAGCCTCAGTGGTCAACCTCACTGCAGGTATGTGGAAGGTTGGAGAAGAGGGATGCTCCATCTCTGGAGAAGCCTTGGTCTCTCTTGTCTGGCTGAAGATCATGGCTCCTGCCCTCCATCAGAGGCTGGAGGAGCCAGCCTGCCCCAGCTAGAGCTAAATCAGCCCTGACTGCTGCTAATGTGCCTGTAGAGCTGGCCATGCCCCTGCAGCTTGCCCTGCCTTTAGATCGCTGCCTGTGCCCAGCCCAGTCCTTCCAGTCCTTGGCTGACCAGCCATCCTTTGGAGCTGGAGCATCTTGTCCATAGCTCCGGGCACATTCAAGGCATGGTGCAGCTCTCTTTTCTTGGGCTCTCGTGCCCAAACTCAGCTGATACAACCACCTTTCAGGTGTAGGAGCCAGAAGGTCTCTCCACCCGCTCCCAGGAAGGAGAACCACATTGCTGACAGGCATGGGGATGCTCTTGGAGCATTACTTGAAGCGTGTCCCATCCTGACTTGTCTCCTCCCTGTGCAGGGGATCCAGCGGACACGGACTACACCGCTGTGGGCTGCGCTGTTACCACCATCTCTTCAAACCTGACGGAGATGTCCAAGGGCGTGAAGCTGCTGGCCGCGCTGATGGAGGATGAGGGAGGGAATGGGCGGCAGCTACTGCAGGCAGCCAAGAACCTGGCGAGCGCTGTCTCGGACCTACTGAAAACAGCACAGCCTGCCAGCGCTGAGGTGGGCGACAGGAATAGCCATGGGGCGAGAGGAGGGTGGGAGCCAAGGGGAACCATCAGGTGAGGTTTTAGGGCTTGCTCACAAGCCTGGTGTTGATTTTGCCTCATTCCTTGCAGCCTCGCCAGAATCTCCTGCAGGCTGCCGGCCTTGTGGGCCAGACCAGCGGGGAGCTGCTGCAGCAGATTGGGGAGAGTGACACTGACCCTCGGTTCCAGGTGAGTGCACCTGGTGGCACCCGGGGACACCTGCTCCCTAAAAACATTGGCCTTTGCACAGGGCCTGGCAGGAGGGCTTCGGGCCAAAGCTTGGCTGGTGCCTGGCGGTGACTTTGCTGAGGGAGGGGACAGGCCATTGCCCATCTCTGTCCCTAGAGCCGCTGTGATATAACACCTCTTATCTTGTGGATTCCCATGTAGATCCCAGAAAGCCGGCGTGCTTGGATCCTGCCTGCCTCTGACCCAAAGACGGTAAAAGGGGGCTGTAGGCATGGCTTGGTGGTCCCTGCCCTCTCCAGTGTGAGGGGAGCTCCTCTGGGGACTTATCAGCTGAAATCTTTGGAGAAGGGCTCTTGACAAAAATCTGCTTTTCTGGTGGTTGGCTCTCAGAAGTCCATGCACTCGGGTCACTGCTTGGGCAAGCGCTGCCCTGGGAGTCCTCCCTTGCAGCCGCCTCGGCTCCTGCCTGCCGCTCCCTCCCTGTGGGAGCTGTCTGCCTGCCCCCATCGGAGACCCAGGGTGGCTGGAGCCCTGTGGTTTATTTTGGCTGAGCTGACTTCCAGCCAGCTTGCCTTCCCACAACTGCTCCTTCCAGCACAAGGAAGATAGCACACCGTACCGGGAAGGAGGATCCAGCCATAGTATAGGCCAAAACAGACTCCAGAAAGAAGCGTTTTCTGTTCATGGCAGCCTCAACAAGAGCACAAAAGCCTGGACAGGTAGCCAAGAGGAACAGAAAAGCTAGCACCAGGGCAGGAAGCCACTCTCAGCCAGGTGACAGTGCCAGGACAGGGCAGCCCCAAGGGGTGGATTTAGGACCTAGAAGACAATTTGCACACATGCAGTAGGATGCTCTGCCCTGCAGCTGACAGACCCGAGTGTATCTACTTCCCTCCTTGGGCTCAGATGCAGCAGTCTGGGGACTCTGGAGCTGGGTGCATGCGCTCTCCGGTCTCTCTTCCTGTCTAGAAAGGTGGCAGATTGCAACAGGAGTAGTCTTGGCTTGCAGGAGGTGAGGGGAGGCTGTGACACTTCTGGCTTGGTGGCCGGAGGCTTAGCTGACATGGGGTGCGGGGCCAATCGCTGTGAGCACGCACACAGCAGGATGATTGTAGGCGCAGCAGGCAGAGAGCACTGCCCTGCGTACCAAGGTCTTTGCCCTGAGCATTTGCTGTCTAGCGCTGGCGCTGCCAGTTTTCACCGGCAGCATGCTGTGGGAGCTAATCCTGATGTCTGCAGCGTGCTGTCACGTCTGATGCCCTGCAGGAAAGCAGTTTGTCGTGTGATGGTTGCTGCCTGTTGCATGCTGGCAGGGTGGCCCCCTACCTTCCCTGCTACTCCTGGGGGACAGGAGGCTGGTTGCTATGTCATACCTCTCCTTAGCCCCAGGAATTATAGTAGAGATGTAGCTCATCGCTAATGAGCTAGAAAATAGCTGGCATGCTTGCAGTACAGGTGACCAGTGTGGGCAGTGTCTCCCACTTGCTTCTTGCTGGTGGGGTGAGCCCGTGGGCAGGCAGCTGCCCTCGGTGTGGCTGTGCCGTGGCCAGCTTGTGCCTGCCACTTGGCTGGAGGGGCTTGTCTTTTTTTTGCCATTTGGCTTTGCACAGGCAGTGCCAACAGTGCCTTGCAGCATGTTGTCGCTGTGGTACAACCAAGGGACTCAGTGTGGGTTATTGCCTGTGGTGTGGGCAGTGATCAGGTCATGAGTGTTGGGGTGACACTGAGCGTTGCCTGAGCTGCCCTGGGCAGTGTTCGTGGCAGTGCTGCAGTGCAGGCTGTGGCTCAAGGCCAGGTTACAGCCTCACCACCACCTGTAGCACACAGTAGAGATGGGGTTGAGGTGTTGCCAGCCACTCCAGGTGTTCGGTGCTGCCGGTGCTGGGACAGAGTGGGTGAAAGGCCACGGAGAGCTCACATTTCCCTGCTGAATATTTCACGAGAGCCCTGTGGGCGGCTGCCGGTGCTCCTGCTGCCATGGCTCCCACACTGACACTCTGTGTCCCCCTCCAGGACATGCTCATGCAGCTGGCAAAGGCGGTGGCGAGCGCTGCTGCTGCGCTGGTGCTTAAAGCCAAGAACGTGGCTCAGAAAACAGAGGACTCTGCACTGCAGACACAGGTGATCGCTGCTGCCACCCAGTGTGCCCTCTCCACCTCCCAGCTGGTGGCCTGCACCAAGGTAAGCAGCAAGGTTAACCCTTGCCTTGGCGTGGCTGCAAGTATCACCTGGCTGGCAGCAGCTCCACGGTGGGCTTGTAGGTGTGCCAGGATGACATGTCCTCAGGCAGGATATTAAGGGTCTGGCACCAGAAGCATGGGTTTCCTTGGGCTGGGGTCTCTGCCACTGTGCCCAAACACTGAAGTATTCTCTTTGGAGGAACAGAAGTTGGGGACAGCTGTCCCTGCACAGCTCCTGCAAGCAGCCCACCACACTGGCTGCCCAGCCTTTCTCCTCCCCTCCAGGTAGTGGCTCCCACAATCAGCTCCCCAGTTTGCCAGGAGCAGCTGATCGAGGCTGGCAAGTTGGTAGCCAAGTCGGCGGAGGGCTGCGTGGAGGCCTCCAAGGCAGCCACCAACGATGACCAGCTCCTGAAGCAGGTCGGGGTGGCAGCCACAGCTGTCACCCAGGCCCTGAACGACCTGCTGCAGCATATCAAGCAGCACGCATTGGGTGGACAGCCCATCGGGCGCTACGACCAGGCCACCGACACCATCCTCAACGTCACTGAGAACATATTCAGCTCTATGGGCGATGCTGGTGAGAGCAGCTGATGGCACCTGGGGTAGAGCACGGTGGATGGGGAGGTATCAGGGAGCTCATGGGACTTGCTAACAGGCATCCCTTCCTTTCTGTCCCAGGGGAAATGGTACGGCAGGCTCGTATTCTGGCCCAGGCCACCTCTGACCTTGTCAATGCCATCAAAGCCGATGCAGAGGGAGAGACAGACCTGGAGAACTCGCGCAAGCTGCTGAGCGCAGCCAAGATCCTGGCTGATGCCACCGCCAAGATGGTGGAGGCTGCAAAGGTCAGTGGCGTGGGGGAGGATGGGTGCTGGCTTTGGCCCCCAGCCCCATCTGATGCCGCCGGCTTGGTGCTGCGGAGGGGATGAGCAGTCCCTGGCTTGGGGACTGGTTCCCAGAGCAAGGACCTGCACTGTGCTGAGGACCTGTGCAATGGAGTGGGGCTCCTCCTGGAGCTGTGGGTGGTCACAGAGGAGCTGTTAGCTCTTCTGCTGCTGAGCTCTCCTGGAGAGGCTTTGGGCATCTCCACCATAGGTGGCCAGGCTGCCCGGGGGGCACTTCCTGGCATCAGGCCGGTGGACAGCCACTGTTGCAAGAGAACAAGGGACCTGGTGGTGCCTGTGAGGTGTGATAGATTTTCTCTTTCTCCAGGGAGCTGCAGCCCACCCGGACAGCGAGGAGCAGCAGCAGCGGCTGCGTGAGGCGGCGGAGGGGCTCCGCATGGCAACCAACGCAGCAGCCCAGAATGCCATCAAGAAGAAGCTCGTACACAAGCTGGAGGTGAGACGCTGGGCAAGGGGGCCATGGAGGGCAAGCGGGCACGATCAGCAAGCGAGACCTGGCCAGAAGCCCCCACATCCCTATACCTTCCAGAGGGAAAAAGTCCTTTTCATGTACAGTGTCCGAGCTGCATCCTGCAGAGACCTCCCTACTGCTCCCTTCCCTTCTCATGTGTGCATTGTGTCATTGTGGGATGCCAGGCACCAAGGGTGCTGGGGATGCTCTGGTATCACAAGCAGAGGCATGGGAGGAGAAGTTCAGGGGGAGCTGGGCCCCAGTGCATGGCAGGGGTCTCAGGGCAGGCTGCCCTGCCACCAGTGCTAACACATGCCTCCCCCCACCAGCATGCAGCCAAGCAAGCCGCCGCATCTGCCACCCAGACCATCGCTGCCGCGCAGCACGCCGCCTCCTCCAACAAGAACCCTGCTGCGCAGCAGCAGCTGGTGCAGAGCTGCAAGGTAAGGGCCCAGGCCTGATCTTGGTGTCTCCTGTGCCTCCTGTCCCCGTCCCTTCTCCCATCAGCCGCACCAGGGCTCCATGTTTGACTGCAATGGCAGGCAGGACCTTGAGGTCCCCACGCAGCTCCTGCAGGAGCTGATCTTTCGGTCACTGGTCCTGGATTAGATCCATCTCCTCCCAGCTGAGCCTCTCCAGTGACCCTTCTGTCTGGCAGGTGGTGGCAGAGCAGATCCCGATGCTGGTGCAGGGTGTACGAGGAAGCCAGTCCCAGCCAGACAGCCCCAGCGCCCAGCTGGCTCTCATTGCTGCCAGCCAGAACTTCCTGCAGGTACCCACGCTGTCCGGAGCTTCCCATGCTGGCTCTGGCACAGGCATTACAGCTTTTGTACCCTGCCTAGTCCTCCTAAGAAACCTACTGCACGTGGGCAGCAGAGAGATGCTGCATGTTTGTCCCCTTCTCACTGCCTTTTTTTTTTTGACCTGGCAGCCCGGTGGGAAGATGGTAGCTGCAGCCAAGGCCACCGTCCCCACCATCACAGACCAAGCCTCCGCAATGCAGCTCAGCCAGTGTGCCAAGAACTTGGCTGCAGCTCTGGCCGAGCTCCGAACAGCCGCCCAGAAGGTGAGAGGCTAGGTCCCATCCCACAGTGGGACCCTGACTACAGAGAGCAGGTGCCTGGTGGTAGGTCATGGTCTCTGCCCCAGCAGGGTGGGCTTGGCAGTCACCCTGCTCACCTCCCCATCTCCCCCATCACAGGCTCAGGAGGCATGTGGACCCCTGGAGATAGACTCTGCACTGGGCCTGGTGCAGAGTCTGGAGAGGGACTTGCAGGAAGCCAAGGCAGCTGCCCGTGACGGCAAGCTCAAGCCTCTGCCAGGAGAGACGGTGAGGGCATGGAAAACGGTGGCACAGGGTGATTGGGGGTGAGCACTGGGGTGGGGGAGCCACAGGGGTGGAGGCTGGAGGTGCAGCCCACCAGCATGTCCCCACTTATCCCCCCACAGATGGAGAAGTGTGCTCAGGACCTGGGGAACAGCACGAAAGCTGTCAGCTCTGCCATCGCTCACCTCCTGGGAGAGGTGGCCCAGGGCAATGAGAACTACACAGGTACTGGCCTCCATGCAGGGTCTGGGAGAGGGGAGGGGGCCATGCCAGCAGCCACTGACCTCTCCATTCCCTGCAGGGATCGCTGCCCGAGAGGTGGCCCAGGCTCTGCGCTCTCTCAGCCAGGCTGCCCGCGGCGTGGCAGCTAACACCTCCGACCCGCAGGCGCAGAGCGCCATGCTGGAGTGTGCCAGCGATGTCATGGATAAAGCCAACAACCTCATCGAGGAGGCGCGGAAAGCGGTGGCCAAGCCCGGTGACCCAGAGAGCCAGCAGCGCCTGGCCCAGGTAGGGGGGAGTGGGGACCCCAGTGTCCCCTGCCAGCCCATGGGAAGGGCATGGGGCTGGCCCGGGAATGGTGACCCCTTTTTGCTTCTCTGCAGGTGGCCAAGGCAGTGTCACAGGCCCTGAGCCGCTGTGTCAACTGCCTGCCAGGGCAGCGGGATGTGGATGCTGCCATCCGCATGGTGGGAGAGGCCAGCAAGAGGCTTCTCACGGATTCGGTGAGCTGGGCAGAGGTGGGAGGGGAAGGTGGAAGCCTTGCAGGGATGCAAGCTGGTCCATCCACACCGGCCTCCCTGCAGCATATCCCCAAGCACATGCCAGACCTTCATTCTCCATCTCCATCCTCCTCCCTGCCTCTCCTAACCACTCTCCCTGCCTCCAGTTCCCTCCTAGCACCAAGAGCTTCCAGGAGGCACAGAGCCAGCTGAACCAGGCAGCCGCGGGGCTCAACCAGTCCGCCAATGAACTGGTGCAGGCGTCGCGTGGCACCCCTCAAGACCTGGCTAAGTCCACTGGCAAATTTGGGCAGGACTTCAATGAGTTCCTGCAGGCAGGAGTGGAGATGGCCAGCCAGTCCCCGGTGAGAGCAAACACTCGTTGGTTGATCCTGGGTACAGTGAGAGGTTTGGGGTACCTGGGAGAGCGGCTGACTGCAGGCAGCATGGGTGGGCAGCGGTGGTTAGGGTGGCTGTGGCCAGTGCAGCTGGTGAGATGGGGTCTGGGGCTGTGTAAACCTCAGCAGCAGGAAGAAAGTGGCTTGGGTTTGTTCAGCAAGTGTGGCCACCGTATCCTTGCTGTTGGTAGACAAGTTAGATGAAGGGAACTGACTCAGCTTGAAAACCACTGGAGACGACTCAGGGTGGGCATGGAGCTTGGAAACCTGCTGCAGGTAACTATTCTTGGCTCTTTGCAGAATAAGGAAGACCAGGCACAGGTGGTGTCGAACTTGAAGAGCATCTCCATGTCCTCCAGCAAGCTGCTGCTGGCTGCAAAAGCACTCTCTGCTGACCCCACAGCCCCCAACCTCAAGAATCAGCTGGCAGCAGCGGCACGGTAGGAGGAACTGCCCCCTGCGAGCTGCTTGCTGTAGCAGTGGGTCAGGGTGGCAGAGCTGGCATTGATCCATGGGTCTTTCTCCCTTGTCCCTGGCAGGGCTGTGACCGACAGCATTAACCAGCTGATCACCATGTGCACACAGCAGGCACCGGGCCAGAAGGAATGTGACAATGCCCTGCGGGAGCTGGAGGTGAGCAGACACGTCTTGATGAGGCAGTGGAGGGGATGAGATGGCTGGGTGCTGAGATGGTGGGGAGGGGGGAGCTGCACCCTGCTGCGAGGGGCAGGAGGGAGCAAAGACGAGATGCAAGTGGAGGGTACAATGTCTTCCCCTGGATGTGACACTGGTATCTCTGCAGACGGTGAAGGAACTGTTGGAGAACCCCACCCAGACCGTCAATGACATGTCCTACTTCAACTGCCTGGACAGCGTCATGGAGAACTCCAAGGTGAGCCCTGAGCTGGGGGCAGACATTTAGAAAAGGATGGGAGGTCTGGGAAGGATGCGGGGGCAAAGGGAAAAGTGCCTCCTCCCCTGTCGAGGAAGCATAGTGAGCTGTGAGCTTGGGAGCACTGCGGGAGCGGGAGGTGGTCTCTGTAACCAGCGCATGGTGTTTCCTGCAGGTGCTGGGCGAGTCCATGGCTGGCATCTCCCAGAACGCCAAGAACAGCAAACTGCCCGAGTTCGGTGACTCCATCAGTGCCGCCTCCAAAGCTCTCTGCGGGCTGACAGAGGCAGCTGCCCAGGTGAGACATGCTCCGTCCCAGCCCTGAGCATTATCCATAGTTGCTGTACGTACCCCTTCCCTGCCCCTCCAAGCCTGACCATGTGCGATGGTGCTGCCAGCCTCGTCCACAGCCCGTGCCTGCTCTGAGCCTCCCTGCCATGTACAAGCTCTCTCTCACTGCCTCTCTCGTGCTCCTAGGCTGCCTACCTCGTGGGGGTCTCAGACCCCAACAGCCAGGCTGGACAGCAGGGCTTGGTAGACCCCACTCAGTTTGCCAGAGCTAACCAAGCCATCCAGATGGCCTGCCAGAACCTGGTGGACCCTGCCTGCACCCAGTCCCAGGTGAGTATGAGGTGGGGCACTGTTACGGGCACTTTCTTGCACGTAAGGGAATGTGAGGCTAGTTGGAAGAGCTACATCCCAAGAGTTGGCCAAAATTATGGCTAGTGTCTCATCAGGCCCCATCAGCTGTACTGGGAACCAGCTGGCAGCTTTGATGCAACACTGACAGTCCAGATGGGGGGCCGTATGGGTGTGCAGGACCTTGGCAATCTTTCCTGGGTCTCAAGAGGGACCTGTGTGATCACTGGTGCCCCACGTGGGTCTGGTGGGAAGGGAGGGCTGCAGGCGTGGGGAGTCGTGGATCCTGCCTTACCTTGCTTTTCCCTGCAGGTGCTGTCAGCAGCCACCATCGTAGCGAAGCACACCTCAGCCCTGTGCAACACATGCCGCCTGGCCTCCTCCCGCACTGCCAACCCTGTGGCCAAGCGCCAGTTCGTCCAGTCAGCCAAAGAGGTGGCCAACAGCACAGCCAACCTGGTGAAGACCATCAAGGTGCGGTCTCCCTGCTGAGGCACTGTGGTGGGAATGGGATTTGGGGCATGGTGGGGGTTGGATAACTGCTCTGGTCTCTCCACACCAGGCCCTGGATGGCGAGTTCAATGAGGAGAACCGGGAGCGGTGCCGCGCTGCCACTGCCCCTCTCATAGAAGCCGTGGATAACCTGACGGCCTTCGCCTCCAACCCAGAGTTTGCCACTGTTCCTGCCCAGATCAGTCCAGAGGTGGGATGCTGCAGGGGCAGGGAGGATGTGGCCTGGCTGTGACAGGGTCTGCTGTAGGGTGGGGAGGAGCTGTGACTCCCCCTGAGCTTGGGATGGAGTCCCAATGCGGGGCTGGTGCTTTGGGGGGGTGTGATGGGGAGGTGGCAGCAAGCCTTGGGCTTCGAGGGGCTGCTCTGGGGTGAAGGTCATGGGAGAGGGAGTAGCTTCCCATACACAGTCCCTTGCCTCACCAGCCCATCATCTCCCTGTGCAGGGGCGCAGAGCCATGGAGCCCATCGTCTCTTCGGCCAAGACCATGCTGGAGAGCTCTGCTGGCCTCATCCAGACTGCCCGTTCTCTGGCTGTCAACCCCAAGGACCCACCGCAGTGGTCGGTGCTGGCTGGCCACTCTCGCACTGTCTCGGACTCCATCAAGAAGCTGATCACCAACATGAGGTGAGGAGAGTCCTGCCTGCTTGACTGTGGCCCTGTTCCTGCTGGCAGGTACCTCTGCTCTGAGCAAGCATCCCTGGGGTTGTTTTGGCTCATCATCTCCTTGGCTGCTGCCAGCAGGGGGAGGCAAGGGACGGGATGGAAGATGCCATCCCTCTTGTTCTGTGCGGGACCTGCTCCTCCAGCCCTGGCATGGGTTAACAGGAATGCAAAGCCCGGGAGGGGGGTCCTGCCCCTCACTGGCACCAGCCGAGGCTGGGGGCGAAGGGGTGGCCTAGCACCTGCCAGCACTGGGCTGATCCATCTGTCACGCAGGGACAAAGCTCCAGGACAGCGGGAGTGTGATGAGGCCATTGAGGCCCTGAACAGATGCATGCGGGAGGTGGACCAGGCCTCCCTTGCTGCCATCAGCCAGCAGCTGGCCCCCCGAGAAGATATCTCCCAGGAGGTGGGTCAGGGGTGCATTGCTGCAAGCTTAATGGGGGTGGGCATCCTTCCCCCTGCTCCCAGCAGCATGTGGTGACCCCAGCCCTGTTGCAGCCTCATGCAACCACCTCTCTTTGCAACAGGCTTTGCACAACCAGATGATCACAGCTGTCCAGGAGATCAGCAACCTGATTGAGCCCGTGGCCAGCGCGGCGCGGGCCGAGGCCTCACAGCTGGGGCACAAGGTAACACGGGGATGGGAAGCTGCTGCTGAGGCACTCAGTGCAATGGAGGAGCTCATGGTGGGAGGAGAGGCACTAGGCAGCTGGGCTGGAAGCTGCTGGTGCTGATGCTGCTCTTCCCTAGGTGTCCCAGATGGCTCAGTACTTTGAGCCGCTCATTATGGCAGCTATTGGTGCTGCCTCCAAAACACCCAACCACCAGCAGCAGATGAACCTCCTGGACCAGACCAAAACGCTGGCCGAGTCTGCCCTGCAGATGCTGTACACAGCCAAGGAGGCTGGTGGGAACCCCAAGGTGAGCAGGAGGGGCACACGTCAGTGGCATGTTCCCCTTTGCATGTGGGTGCTACATGGTGCACATGCGTGTGCCAGAGACAAGGAACATGGGGTATGTGTGCAGCATCCCTGTCGGGAGGGGAGCTGCTGCCTGCCTTCCCTCACTCTGGCTCATCCTTGCAGCAAGCTGCCCACACCCAGGAGGCTCTGGAGGAGGCTGTGCAGATGATGAAGGAAGCAGTGGAGGACCTGACCACCACCCTGAATGAGGCAGCCAGTGCTGCAGGTGTTGTGGGGGGCATGGTGGACTCCATCACCCAGGCCATCAACCAGGTGAGGGAAGCATGGAGAGGACCTGGCTAGGGCTGGGGGTGGGAGAGAGGAAGAGTCAGGGTCAAACTCTACAAGGTCTTTGGGTTGGAGCTGGAGCCAGTCTCCTGATGGTCTCTTGCAGCTGGACGAGGGGCCAATGGGTGAGCCAGAGGGGACCTTTGTGGACTACCAGACCACGATGGTGAAGACAGCCAAGGCCATCGCTGTGACTGTGCAGGAGATGGTGGGTGCAAACAAGCCCGTCACTGCAGAAAGCACTGCCTGCCACCCAGGCAGGCGACTGCCCTCCTTGCTTGCCTGTCCCAGCTTTGGGCCCATCCAACTCCTGCTCTTCTTCCATCGACAGGTCACCAAATCCACCACCAACCCAGACGAGCTGGGCATACTGGCCAACCAACTCACCAACGACTATGGGCAGCTGGCGCAAGAGGCCAAACCGGCTGCGCTCACTGCTGAGAACGAGGAGGTGCGAGCATGGGGGGGAGTGCTGGAGCATGCTGTGGGGCAGAGCAGGATCTGCTGGGGTGTGAGAGCAGAGGACAGGGACACTTGAACCTCCTGTTGGAGCTGGGGGCAGGCAGCATTCACACCTCCCCTGCGACATGGTGTGGCAACGTGGACCAAAGCCACATTTCCTTTTTCCCTATCCTGAGTGGGAGGATTGGGAGAGAGGAGCTGGGTAGGGGTGCCTGGTGTTGCCCAGTGGGTATCACAAATGTGGGGCTCAGTTCCCTGCTGGCTCTCACACACAAGTTCCTCTCCAGATCGGCTCCCACATCAAGCGCCGAGTGCAGGAGCTGGGTCACGGCTGCGCCGCCCTGGTCACCAAGGCTGGAGCCCTGCAGTGCAGCCCCAGCGATGCCTACACCAAGAAGGAGCTGATAGAGAGTGCACGAAAGGTTTCTGAGAAGGTGAGCAGCCTGGAGGGAGGGGCAACAGCATGGCGAGGTCAGGGGAGGATACTGGATTGAGTCATGTGCCCATGGAGCCACCATGCTAGGTTCTCTCCTGGTCCTGTGGGGCTCTGTTGGCTCTCTCAGCCATGCTCACCCTGCCCAGCTGGTGCGGTGGAGGATGGATCCCCCTATCCAGGCACCATAACAGTAGCTGTGATGGGTGAGGGTGATGTCCAGGTTGCTGCTTGCCAATGTACCGGTGATGGCCCCCCAGCAGAGACTGATCTACACACTCTGGCGGCAGCACAGGGCTCTCCAAATCAGCTCTTGCAGTGGTGGGTGTAGCGTTTGCTGTGTCTCCAGCCAAGCCTGCAGCTCATGCTGGGTGATTGATCTCCCCTTCCTCTTTTGCTGGTGTGGTGGAAAGCATCCTGTCCATCAGTCAATCTAAAGAACGTACTTCTAAATAACAGATGAAAACATGGCTAAAAAAACTCTAGTCGATAAGGCAGCAACAGGGCAGCAAGGCTTGTAAGCACTTTTTCGTAGTGCCTGGCACATGCCTGCATGCTGGGGACCTCCTGCAGGTCCTTTCTTTCCAATATTGCTTTCCATCAGGAAACTTGCTCTTCTATGAGTGCTTGTCCAAGTACAGAAATTGAGTTTAGCAGCTAAAGAAGGAATGAGCTGCGATGTTCTGATGCCAGTCATGCAAACCTTATTCATTTGGAAGCCAGCAGAGTCCAATATCTCCTGGTCCCCCAAAAACAATAGGTACAGGGTAAAATAAATAAATGGAAGCTAAGGAGGGGTGTTGAGACCACATGATTCCCAGTTCCCCTCCTTGGTGTGAAGTGGCTCCATCCTGAGAGGTGTTGGAGGATGTGTGTGGTGGATGTTGCCTGAACCTGCTCTGCTCTCCAGTCACCCTGCTCGTACCCTGCAGGTGTCTCACGTGCTGGCAGCCCTGCAGGCTGGGAACCGCGGGACACAAGCCTGCATCACAGCAGCCAGTGCTGTCTCTGGCATCATTGCTGACCTCGACACCACCATCATGTTTGCCACAGCAGGAACCCTCAACCGGGAGAACTCAGAGACCTTCGCTGATCACAGGTACCCGGGCACCTCGTCCCGCCTCTGCTCAGCCAGAGAGAGGAGGGGTCAGACTGTGTCCCATGGTCTCCTGTCTTTCTGAGCTGCTGACCAGCTCCAAGGAGAGCTGCAAGTTCAGGTCACCCTGACTCTGTTTCCCCTCCAGCTTGTACATACAGAAGGCAGGGTCCACAGTCTCTCTACATGCTAAGGACCATGTGTGCATGTAGAGGGCTGTGTCCTCTCTGACTCCCTTCTTCTCCCCAGGGAGGGCATCTTGAAGACAGCCAAGGCACTGGTGGAGGACACCAAGGTGCTGGTGCAGAACGCCACGGCCAGCCAGGAGAAGCTAGCCCAGGCTGCCCAGTCCTCAGTGTCCACCATCACCCGCCTGGCAGAGGTGGTGAAACTGGGTGCCGCCAGCCTGGGATCTGAAGACCCAGAGACTCAGGTGGGTTGAGAGGTGTGGGGTGAACGGAGGCTGCTCACAGCTTGCTTGAAGGAGCTGAGGGTTGTTGCTCTGGGATGGACTCTGCATGTCATGGAGAGAGCTGGCTGGGCTTTGGCTTGTGCTGGCTGCGCTGTATACTGTGTACATGTGTACTGTGTGTTCTGGGGTACCCAAATTTCCCATTGCTGGGCCACACCAGCCCCAGCCTGAGAGTGACTGTAGCCAAGCCATTGTCCCGGTCTTTCTCTCCCCAGGTAGTCCTGATCAATGCTGTGAAGGATGTGGCCAAGGCACTTGGGGACCTGATTGGTGCCACCAAGGCAGCTGCTGGCAAAGCTGGGGATGATCCTGCTGTCTACCAGTTGAAGAACTCTGCCAAGGTCTGAGCTGGGTGTGATGGGAAGGAGGGGATGGGGCAGGGAGGGGCTGGAGAAAGAGCAGGGGGCACTTCTCTGGCTGTCTGGGGGCAGGAGGACAACTGGGGAGCAGTCAGGGCAAGGTGAGGGAGGAAGGGGCATATAAAAAATGGGGCACAACATGCAGTTGGTGGGAGGACAAGATGAGGTGCTGTGAGCAGAGTATGGGGACAGGGCTGTTTTGGATGAAACCGCGAGGGAGGGACAGGTACCAGCAGCAGCCCAGAGCTCATGTGGGGCTTCACCTGGCTCTCTTCTCCCTTCCACAGGTGATGGTGACAAATGTCACTTCCTTGCTGAAGACAGTGAAGGCCGTCGAGGACGAGGCCACAAAGGGGACGCGGGCACTGGAGGCCACGATAGAGCACATACGCCAAGAGCTGGCAGTGAGTACAGCCGCAGTGCTGCAGCTGCCGTCCCACTCACCAGCTGCCCCATGCCTCACTGCTGCCTCTTGCCTCGCAGGTCTTCTCCTCCCCTGTGCCTCCCGCCAAGGTCTCCACCCCGGAGGACTTCATCCGTATGACAAAAGGCATCACGATGGCCACAGCCAAAGCAGTGGCTGCTGGCAACTCATGTCGGCAGGAGGATGTCATCGCCACAGCCAACCTAAGCCGCCGTGCCATTGCAGATATGCTGCGCGCCTGCAAGGTGGGGCAGGCGGGGGATGTGGGCCTAGCACAGGTTTCTGGGTGGCTGTGGGTGCCGGCAGGGATGGTGCTGGATGTGAATCGGGGCTTCCCTGTCTCTGGGTTTCAGGAAGCCGCCTACCACCCGGAGGTGAGCGGAGATGTGCGGCAGCGGGCACTGCGCTTCGGCAAGGAGTGTGCTGATGGCTACCTGGAGCTGCTGGAGCACGTGCTGGTGGTGAGTGTCCCCACCCTGATTCCCAGGGAGGGCAGAGGCTGCCCACAGATGCCACAGTGCTCCCCAAATCCCCAAGGCCCTCTGGGCTCTGGACCTCCTCCCACTGAGGTCTTTGCGTGGCCCCCCTTCACAGCCTGTGCTGGCACAGCACGTGGCTGAGCCCCTGCTGTGGAAGCAGACGGCAGAGAGGTGAACAGGCTCAGAAGAAAGGTATTTGGCTAGCAACAGTTAAGAGATTAACTGTCCATAAACAGATGGAGGCTGGAAGTTCAACAGCACGGGAGCAAAATCCTTGAGCAGCTTCTAGTAAAAGTGGTAGGAGTAAGAGACTTCAGGCAGTGTGAAAACAGAGCTTGTTAAGTTCACAGCAGAGTGGGAGACAGGCAGTGTCCACAACAGCAGAGGTTCTGATTGCAAGCGCCAGCTGCACCCTTTTGATCTGGTTGTCTTCTGAGTCTTCTCAAAGACTTCAGCTGTCTGCTTTAATTAGCTGTCCTACAAGACTAGTGTAGTTTTCAAGAAGCAAATTAAGACCATAGAGCAGTAGAAATGATGTAGTGAGGTCCTTCCAGCAGTTTGCATTCTTAGCAAGATCACAGAGGTGGAGTCAAGGGTGCTGGATTGATGTGTAGAACCAGCCTGCAGAGCTGTGAGAACCCTCAAAACATGGTCAGGACAAAGATTGAGGGCGAGTCAGCTCTGTAGCAAGGTTTCATTAAGCTGGTTAGAAGGGCTTGGTGAGAGTCTGCTGCTCACGTTCACCAGATACAAGGCAGTGTTGCTCAGACTGTGGTTTCCTGCACGGAAGGCCCCTTTAGGCAGAGGGTGATCAGCACTGGCAGCACAAAGAGGAGGTGCGCAGGAATTGACAGCTAGAAACTGAAGCTGGGTGGAGGGGAAGTCAAAGGGTGGTTTTATCTGAAGGAGGTAGCCACTGGGGTACAGTTCCAAGGGGAGCAGTGAGTTTTCCATCCTCTGCATCTAGATCAAATGTCTGTCTGGAAGATGCTTTAGCCGCACGTAAGTCACGGCAGCCAAGGCTGGAGTGCTAATGAGAAATTCTCTGGCTGACCTGTTGTTAACAGATGATTGGGCTAATGACTTAGTGTGGCAGTGCCTGAGGTCAGCCTACTTGCAGGAACACACTATTCCGCTGTATTTTGGGTGTAATCATGCAGCTGCCATACGACGTCTCTTGAATATCATACGTTGGCACATCCTATGAATTGTTCACTGAAGGTACATCTCAGAGAGCTCACAGCCTCTGGCGTGCCTTCAGCTCCAGACAGAGACCATTTAGCAGTTTTAAACACATTGTCAGAGCAGATAGCAGACTTAATAACATGTCATTTAGTCTGGATGTGCTTATGGCAAACCAGCCATCACTGTGTGCTGTCAGCTTTGGGTCTTTGAGCCATGTGCAACTCCGGTGACTTTGCTGGGATGGCCCTACACAAGTCCAGGATAAAGCCACGACTCCCACCCAGCCTCTGCAGCACTCTGGTTTGCAAAGGCAGGAACACAGCTCATGGGTTCCATTTATCAGAGGGCGGCAGGTTCCTGGAAAGCTGCGAGCAGGAAGGATGTAGGGCAGTGGGAGGGGAGATGGCAGATGCGATGCTGCGTCGCTCCCTGGCAGCAGCAAGTCCGTTGCTGTACGCTGGGTCCCCACGGGAACCAGTGACTTGCACAGAATGCGAACAAGCGTGGTTAGGGTTTGAGGAGGAGGTTTATTTAACTCAGGATGGAAAACATGGCTCCCAGCACAGGAGTGGGAAAGCCTGCATATTTCACTGGGGAGGGGAAGGAATTTGAACCTCTGTGGGGACTTGGTGTTTGGTAATGATAGGTCTCTCCCTCCAAAAGCAGAGGGATCCAGTAGCTGAAAACTGCAGTGAAGCAACTCAGGGTGGGGAGAAATAAGGTGTAAAGGGGTGTGGAGAGGAGAGAGGCTCCATGGCTGCTCTGGGTATAGGTGGCTCCTCCAGCCATGGGAGCTTCATCCAGGTGCCCCAGCTCCGCCAGCCCTGTGAGGCTGAAGTATGAGCTGATGATGGCAGCATGGCTCCCTACCCGGGACCTCTGATCCTTCATTCCGACCTCTCCTCTTGGCTGCCCTTCACCCCACACCGGAGAGCACCCGCCTTCCCCTGCCCTCCCTGTGCCCCCAGTGCCTGTGTGTCCCGGCCGGGGCGTTCACTGCTTTCTTCTCTCTCTTCTCCCTCCCTCCCTGTCAGCCGGTGAGTAAGGCGACATTGGGGTGCCTGCTGGTGTCTAACCTCAGCATGAGCCTTGCTCACGGCGTGTCTGTGTGCCCAGCCCAGTGCTGGGGTGGCACTTGCGTGTATCCACAGGGACCCCGGGGTCCATGTGTGTGCATATGTACTCACACCCGCTCTGGCTGATGGACAGCTGCTGCCTGTGCAGTGCGAGTCGGGCCAGCAGTGAGCTCTGCTCATGTGTACGGACCCTGTGTGCGTGCACACGCATGTGCTGTGGTGTGTGCATGTGTTCCCCCCCAGCCCCGGTGAAGGACCCTCATGGCTCTGCCTGCTAACTTGTCCCGGAGGGGCCAGCCCTCCTGGGCTGGGACGTGGCTCCAGGGTCCCCCCCCTTTGCCCAGCTTGTGTTTGCAGACAAATCTCCAAAATGGGGACAGTGAGGGGAAATGCTTATGGAGCTTGAAATGCTTTGGGGGGGGGGGGGGGAAATCCTGGAGGGGGTAGCTGCTGAGTGTAGGAAGGCTTGTGCTGAGGGTCTTGTGTCTCCAAGATGTCCCAGAAGCTGTGGATGCAGAAAGGCTAAGAGTAAGCTTATCCTCCTGTCCTCGGGCAGATGGAGACCAGCCAGGGTCACTTGAGAAAGCATCACAGACAACATCTGAAGTGTACACATGTAGGGGAGCTGGGGGATCCCACCATCCTTCCCTGGGGAGTGCACCCTGAACAGACCTCTGAACAGTGAGCCCTTTACCAGGTGCTTACATCTGCTCCTTCCCTGCAGATCCTGCAGAAGCCAACTCATGAGCTGAAGCAGCAGCTGGCAGGCTACTCCAAGCGCGTGGCCAGCTCCGTCACCGAGCTCATCCAGGCAGCTGAGGCCATGAAAGGTAAGGAAGGATCCTGCTCAAAGGGGCAGGACTGATGTCTGAGATTAGGGTGGAGGGCTCAGCAGCTGGTGGAGGAGGTAGGGCGAGTCAGAAATGAGGCTGCACACAGGTTTAAACCTCGCTTCCTGTTTTTTCTAGGGACAGAGTGGGTTGACCCAGAAGACCCCACTGTCATTGCTGAGAATGAGCTGCTGGGGGCAGCGGCTGCCATTGAGGCTGCAGCCAAGAAGCTGGAGCAGCTGAAACCAAGAGCCAAGCCAAAGGTAGTGGTGCTGAGCCTTGGCTGACCCCTGTGCTCAGCTTGGGGTGGGCTGGAGCTCTCCTGCCTGTGCTTCAGCCAGGTGTGAAGCCCCATGTGACAGCCAGTCCCTCTTCCCACACTCCCACTGCCTCCCATATCTCCAGCTGGACCTTCCTCGGGCAGCCCATGCCCTCCTGCAACCCACAGCCCTTAATTCAGCTTTATATGTGCCCCCTCAGCCCCCTGCAGCCATCATCCTGCTCTGCTCTGTCTGTCCCAGCACCTCTGCCTGGGACTCACACTCTGCTTTTGCCCACAGCAAGCAGATGAGAGCCTGAACTTTGAGGAGCAGATCCTGGAAGCTGCCAAATCCATTGCTGCAGCCACGAGTGCCTTGGTGAAGGCAGCCTCAGCGGCCCAGCGAGAATTAGTGGCCCAAGGAAAGGTAAGGCTGGAAGAGGGAAAGAAAACAGAAAATATAGGGCTGTGGTGGGTTCTCCCTTTTCCCAGGGCTGCTCGTAGCCCTTGTGCCCTGTGACAAGCGGGGCACAGGGCGGTGAGCCTCACTCGTATCCTTCCTTGCAGGTGGGCGCTATCCCCGCCAATGCAGTGGATGATGGACAGTGGTCCCAGGGGCTCATTTCAGCCGTGAGTATCAAGGTCATGCTGAGGGGATGGGGGGGACCCTCCTCTTGGTTCCTGCTGCAAGGATGAGGATGCTCTGCCCTTGTGCGTCTCCTCTATGTAAGAAGCAGCCATGCTTCTTGCTCCCTCTCCCACCATCTAAGACATGGTGTGGAAGCTGGTTGTCACCATCCTGTGCCCCACAATGTCCTTGGGGCCAGTCAGGGCATACCCTCCCCAGGGAAGGTTCCTGTACCCCCCTTGACAGCCTCTCTCGCTGCAGGCACGAATGGTGGCTGCTGCCACCAACAACCTGTGCGAAGCCGCCAACGCAGCGGTGCAGGGCCATGCCAGCGAAGAGAAGCTCATCTCGTCCGCCAAGCAAGTGGCTGCCTCTACGGCACAGCTGCTGGTGGCCTGCAAGGTGAAGGCTGATCACGACTCGGAGGCCATGAAGCGGCTCCAGGTGAGTCCCAGGCTGCCCCTCCAGCCCCAGCTGCCTCCTCCCTGCTGCTCGAGGGGTGGGTGGGAGTGGGGTGAGGGCATGTGGGTGCTCCCCAGGGCTCGTGCTCCCTGCCTGCGTGCCATCAGCAGGGAGCTCTGGAGCACAGGCTCCAGGTCACTTGGACTTCACTGCTAGCTGCCTGCCAGGCGTGTGAGTGATGCTGGGCTGCTGAGCCTGGCAGCTTTCAGGGATGATGAACTGGCACGGGAATGCCTGAAATGTGTGTGCTGCATCAGTGGCATTCAAGAGGTTAATGTTTGGGGGACATGTTTTGTAGCTCCCTTAACCCTCAGAGGCCATGGCACACAAGAGGTTAATGCCCGTGTGTTGAGGGGGTCAATATGGGGTCCCAGCGCTGCTGGTCCCTCTGGTCCCTCAGGACCAAGGGCTGGGGAGGGTCAGTGGGGCTGCCCCCCAGTCCCTGCTCCATGGCTCAGACAGGAGCCAGAGCCCAGCTGGGAGCAGTGCCTGAAATGGTCATGAGTGGCTGACAGCTGGGTTGTTCTCTTAGAACAAGGCAGCGAGCCATGTAAAGGAATCCCTGCCTGCAGCTTCCAGAATGCCTAGCTGCCTCTCCTGCCTGCCAGCCTGGCCTGGGGCAGGGGTTCCTTCACCTGCCCTGGGGTTGGGACTTACACTGCTGCTTCCCCCTTTCCCTGCTGCAGGCCGCCGGCAATGCAGTAAAGAGAGCATCGGACAATCTGGTGAAGGCAGCGCAGAAGGCAGCTGCCTTTCAGGAACACGATGAGACGGTGGTGGTGAAGGAGAAGATGGTTGGGGGGATTGCACAGGTGAGGAGTGGGGCTGCTCTGATGGGGCAGGGGCAACTCTGGCTGCCACTACAACCTGTGTGTGCCTGTCTCAGGAGCATGTTCTACCACCTACCAGCATGGGGCATATCTCCAGAGAGCCTTGTAAAAATGCCGCTGGTGCACCTGTCTCACCCAGCACCAGTTAAACACTGTGGCTTCACCCTTGTCCTGCCATGTGTAGCAGTGGGCACAGCCAGTGATGGTGCATGCTCCCAGGAGCGTAACACCCTGGCTTCGTGGTGCAGTGCCCGCACCATCCCAGTGTCCATGACACATGTGAAGGGCAGAGCATCGGATAAGGCGTGAGAGCTGCCCAATATGGGGTATCACAGGTCCTGGGGTTGCCTCCTGGCTGCAGACTCACAGATGAGAACAGTGTATGTGGGGCTGAGCCCCGGGAGCTCTGCTGCTCCCCGTTGTCTCCGGACGACTGTGGTCCCACTGCAGGGATAACAGCCCTCGTGCCCAGGGCCACGCCAGCCCAGGGAGGCTGGATGGGGGGGGAAGCAGCAGCTGGAAAGACGGGCTCTGGGCTTGGCATTGCCCTATTGGAGGCAGCTGTGAACCCAGGGCTCTCTCCCGGCAGATCATCGCCGCTCAGGAGGAGATGCTGCGCAAGGAGCGGGAGCTGGAGGAGGCGCGGAAGAAGCTGGCCATGATCCGGCAGCAGCAGTACAAGTTCCTGCCCTCGGAGCTGCGGGATGAGGAGCAGAATTGAGCCCCGCGCCCTCCCGCTGCTCACCGCACAGACTGCCGCCTGCCCGCCTGCTCCTATTTAAGATGACCCGCCTGGAGCAAAGGGCTGCCTGGGCTAGTCCAGAGCTCTGCCCGCACCCAGAGCGCTGGGACTAACCCAGCTGCTGCTCCAAGCCGGCGCCGCACCAGCAACTCAGTTTCGTCGCCCAGCCCACCTTCCGTGCACACCCAGGGCACAGCCAGTGTGCCTGGAGGGACCCGGCTGGGGTTGGGAGCTGGAGCTGCGCCGGCTCAGAGCTCACCTGCCAGCCTCAGGATGCGGGGCTGGAGAGCTCTTCACTGCAGGGGATATTTCTGTGTGCCTTTATCATTCCCGCTTGTGCTCCTTTCTTCTCTCTCCTCTGTGTGGGAGGGGGAGAGGCGGGTGGTTTGCCCTCTCCTGTGCGATGGGGTGCAGGGAGCAGCATGGTCCCTCCCTGAGCTCCCGCACGGACCCTTCTCTCACCTCCAATGCCTTATTGTTGGCTGAATCTCCCTCCTCCTCCTCTTCCTTTTCCTCCACAGCTTCCCTGGGAGGCACTGAGCCCGCTCCATGAGCATCTTCTTCAGCCTGGGCCCCTCTGGAGAGCAGCAGGTCTGTGAGCCACAGTGCCTCTGCTCAGGATGGGGGAGTTGCGATGGGTTCAACCCAGAGCTGCTCTTTGCCTTCCTGGGGGGCTTCCCCCCACCCATGCCCCCAGCCAGCTCTGCCCTCCTCCTCCTTCCCAAGTGCCTGCATAATTTTCCAAGATCTGCAGTATTTTTGTAACTTTTCCATTTCTGTAGTATTGAGCCTGCAGCTTTCAAAGTTCATTTATTCCCCCGCCCAGCTCATGTCCTGCCCACTAACACCCAGCTCTTGCCGGGGTCCCGCAGCCCAGCATCCCACCCCTCCTTGGCTCCGGGACCCCCATCACTCCCCCTTTGCACTCGCTGAGGCTTCTCTCACTATTTTGATACTTTAAGCATCCCATATTAAACATTGAAGGAAACCAGCTCCCCCTGAGGCTCCGGGGTGGGGTGGGGGATGCCGATGTCTCCTTGGACAAGATGCATTCATCAATAAAATCTGGTTTTCCTGCTTTTCTGCCGCCTGGGTATCAACGGGACCCCCCCAGGAGAAAGGGAGGGCTGGTGGGCAGGGGGCCACGGGCGCCTGTCCTCCCGGGAGAGGAAGGGGGAGCCTAGCGCGGGTGCTTATACAGCATGGAAAATATTTGAGGCACGTCCAGCCCCAGGCACCCGGCAGGCTGGACCCCCGCTGCCAGCCATGTGCTGGCCCTCGCAGGTGCTGCTGGGGGGCCACTGCTGCAGGAGGGGGCCCTGGGGATTTTGTTGCTGGGGGATTTGGGCTTTGGCAGGGGGCTAGCCAGGCTCCTGGCCCCATTCCTGCTGCCAGCCAAAAATACCCATGGGTAGGGTGCTACGGGGGTGCAGGTGGGGGACTCGCTGGTCACTGGTGGCCCACCGGTGGGGAAGCGGCAGCACTTGGCTTGCTGCAGGTCTGGGAATGTGGCCGGAGCTTTCATGGCTGCCGGCGCTGAGCTCACGCCCCGAAATAGCCCCTCGGGGCCGACCTGTGCAGCAGCAGCTGCCCCGAGTGTGTCCCCACCTGTTCCCACCCTGTCACTCAGCAGGGGTTTGGGGGGCCCGAGCGGTGTCGGGATGGGCAGGGATGCTGCGGGGTGGAGCGGGGACGCGGGCAGACCGGTGCGTGTCCCCTGCCTCCAGGATCTGTCCCTGGCAGCGTGGGCTGCAAGCATTAGGAACGGCGAGGGCAGCATCCCGGCCGGTGACCCCTGTCCCCTTGCAAGCACATCCCTGGGGGTGCGGAGGGTCTGTCCCCCCTGGGACGCTCACCCGTGGCTGGGCTCCAGGGTGGATTTGTGGCTCTCGCAGGCATCCCAGTCCTCCCAGCTGTCCCCTGACAATCTGCGCTGGCCTGACCTGGCCCCAGGCTCTCACCCAGGTACCGGCCAGGCACAGGGCCCCTCTGAGCGGTCAGCAAGGACAGTGAGCGGGCATGGTGTGGCAGCAGCCCTGGCCTCATCCTGGCATCCCAGGGCCGAGGTAGATCCGGCACCCCCAGCACAAGGTTGCAAGCACACGCAGCCCACCCTGTGTCCTCTGGGCTGGGTACAGGTGAGGGGAGGTGGCACAGACACCAGGAGAGAGACATGGGGCTGGGAGCCCCCTGAATCTCCCCCGCTGGAGTAAGGGGTTATTTTAGCGGGGAGGTTTGGGCGAGCAGACGCGGGGACCTGGACCACACACCAACAGCCACGAGGCGCCAGCACCTACGTGGGGACCCACATCCAGCTGAGCTGGAGGCAAGCAGGGAAGCTGCGTCTTGGCTTCTCGGGGAGCCCAGGGACGGGGGGTACAGGCTGTGGCACAGGTTGCACTTGTGAAGTTCCTGTTGAACAGCAGGACAAGCCTTTCCCTGGGAGGGTGGTCAGGCCCTGGAGCGTGGCATGGAGGGAGATCCCCATCCTTGGAGACCTTAGCACGTAGTGGGACTGGGCAGGGGGCAGCAATGGGAGGGATGCTCACCCACACACCTCTGCACCCCTTTGTCCCAGAGGTGACCCCAGAGGACAGCCTTGAGGGCAGACCCATGGGCCTGGGCACCTGGATGGCCCCAGCTGTGATGGTCAGATGTGACCATGATGCATGGAGCGAAGGGGAATTGCATCCTTTGGGGGGATAACTGAGGTCTGAAGCCCTGCCTGGCTCCAGGGCAGCTGCCTGGCTGCTTGCACCATGCACATCATCATCTTTCCCCTCTATGCTGAGCCCATGAAATTGCTCCAGGCTGAAGCATCTCGCAGAAAACCATCCATCCTCGCCCGGGAATGATGGGAGACTGATCTTCCCCCTCCCCTCAGAAGCCGCGTGCTGGCAGTTACTGACTCTCCTGTCCAAATATGTGCCTAATTCGTCAGTATTAACAGATGCTCTCCAGAGTCCGCAGCGGCTCTTCTGCTGCTTTCCCCACGGCGCCAGCAGCCCCTCGGCACTTGGCTGCTCCCATCCCTCCTACACCCCCTGAAACTCAAGGCTGAGGGCTCCTAGAAAGCCACTTTCTCCAGCTCTCAAAAACTTCTTACTTCTCTCTGCTTGGAGCACCACTGCCAAGAAGTTGCATCAAAGGGCTGGAAGCGGCCCCAGGGCGATGGGCTGGGGGACCCCAGCACACCCCTCCTGTCCTCGTCCCATCCCAGCCTCCCCGCGTGCCGCATGGCTCCCGCAGCCCCTCCACCAGCTCCTTCCAGCCCCTCCCGGCCCGGAGCCCACCCTGCAGCTGGGAATGCGCCAGAAGCATTTACGAGCGTTATTAAAGCGCGGGTTATTTTTGGAGGAGCCGGGATCTGAAGGGTTTGCATTTTTTTGCCTGTGGAATATAGTTTATTTAGAGCAGAAAGACAGAGAGGGACAGCAGGCTGCCTACACACCCTGTGTCACCCTGAAATGCCACCTTATGGGCTGTGCACATGCTGGGTGCCCCTGTGGGTGCCAGGGATGGTGGCACCAGGGTGCAAGGCAGTGGGGAGGTGGGCACCAGGGGCCTCACACAGAACTGGAGCCCTCCTGCCCCGCCATGATGCAGGAGCTGGATGGGGAGGTCAGGGGCTCAGCTTGATTCTCTCCTGGGGGATTTTCCCCATGCAGGCAACACCAGCCCACTGTGTCCCTAACTGCAATCACAGCCTATGGATGTCCCCAGCTGCAGTCACGGTCCGTGGGCATCCCTGAGTGCAATCACAGCCTGAGAGTGTCCCCAAGACTGTGAGCCAGCCCATGGATGTCCCCAAGTGCTGTGCCAGCCCTGAGGTGCCCCCAAGCCAGTGCCAGCAAGCAGGGTCCCTCAGTCCCTAGGGTGCAGTGACAGGGCATGGGGTGTGCCTATAGCAGTGCCATCTGTGCAATGTCCTCTGCCACGGGGACAGCTCTGGCCAGAGCAGAGGCAGGTCTCAAGCCCTGGGGGTGGATGGCTGATGGTGTCCCTGGGGCAAAGGGACAGCACACTGCCAGCCCATGCAGTCCCCAAACACAGGGCCAGACACGGCATGTTCCCCACAGTGCTGAGAGGCTACAGGGGGTCCGCCCCAGCCCAGGGCCACTGGGGAAGTGCCATCAGATATGCCCCTTCCTCAGTGCTCCAGGGTGTCCCTAGCACCGTGCCACTGGGTTGTCCTTAGTGCAATACCCCTGGGGTGTCTCTAGCAGAGTGTCACCGGGGTGTCCCTAGTGCAGTGCTCCAGGGTGTCCTGAGTGCAATACTCCTAGGGTGTCCCTAGCATGGAGCCACCAGGGTGTCCCTAGCACAGTGTTGTTGGGCTGTCCCTAGTCCAGTGCCCCCAGAGTACCCCTAGCATAGTGTCACTGGTGTATCCTTTGCCCAGTGCCACCAGGGTATCCCTAACAGTGTCCTGGGGTGTCCACAGCACATATCCCCAGGGTACCCCTAGTACATTGGCCTGGGGTGTCCCTTGCTTGGACCTGCCAGGGTGTTACTAGTCCAGTGCCTTGGGGTGCACCTAGTGCAGTGCCACTGGGGTGTCCCTAGCACAGTGCCACAAGGGTACCCCATGAGCACTGCCCCGGTGGGTGTCCCTCACCTGGCGCCCTCGGGGTACCCCATGAGCACTGCCCCGGTGGGTGTCCCTCACCTGGCGCCCTCGGGGTACCCCATGAGCACTGCCCCGGTGGGTGTCCCTCACCTGGCGCCCTCGGGGTACCCCATGAGCACTGCCCCGGTGGGTGTCCCTCACCTGGCGCCCTCGGGGTACCCCATGAGCACTGCCCCGGGGTGTCCCTCGCCCCGTGCCCCCGTGGGTGCCCGGCGCCGGGGCTGCCGCCCCCCCTCCCCGTCCCGCTCGGCGCGGCGGCCGGTGGCAAGCCTGCCCCTAAAAGGTGCTGGCGGGCGGCGGGGGAGGTACCGGGGCGGCCGCTGGCGGGAGCGGCCCCTCCCCGGCTCTTAGGCGGCGCGGCGGGGCGGGAGGCGCAGTGCCGGTGCTCCCGCCGCCCCCGGTGCTGCCGCCGCCNACCATGGAGGCCATCAAGAAGAAGATGCAGATGCTGAAGTTGGACAAGGAGAACGCCATCGACCGTGCGGAGCAGGCGGAGGCTGACAAGAAGCAGGCAGAGGACCGCTGCAAGCAGGTGGGTGTCCCACGGACTCCCCGGGCATTGCCTGGGGACACCCCCCCCTAGTGCCCCCCCCCACCTTAAGGGTCTCAAGCCCCGGGGACCCCATCCTACTGGGTGTCCAGCCTGGGGACCATCCACCCAAGGGGTGCCTAGCCCCAGGGACCTCTCCAGCTGGGTGTCCAGCCTGTGGATCCCAGCTCTGGGGTTGCCCAGCCCTTGAGACTCACCTCACGGGGTCCCCATCCCCTGGAAGCTTGGCCCATGGGTGCCTGTACCTGGGGACCTCACCCCGCTGCGTGCCCATCCCCGGGGACCTCACCCCGCCAGGTGCCTGTCCCCCAGGACCAGCACTCCAGCCTGTTGCCCCCAACCACTCACATTGGTCCCCTCTGCGTCCCCCGGAGCCGTGTCCCCACGTTGGGACCTCTGCAGTCCCGCCGGGCTCAGGGATGGTGGGAGTTGCTCTGGCCCTGGGGACCAAGGGTTCCCTGAGGACGTGTGGCCCCAAAGTCGACAGAGGAAGCATGTCTGTGTGCTCCTGCTGTGCCCCGACCCTAGGCGTCCCCAGGAGGATGGCTGTACCCCCACAGCTCTGTGGGCACCACCATCCTCCCTGACCCCTTGCCCTCTGCCCCTTCCCCAGCTGGAGGAGGAACAGCAGGGCCTGCAGAAGAAGCTGAAGGGCACGGAGGATGAGGTGGAGAAGTACTCCGAGTCTGTCAAGGAGGCCCAGGAGAAGCTGGAGCAGGCGGAGAAGAAAGCCACAGACGTATGTAGGCGCGCCAGCAATTCCTCCCCTGCGCGGGCACAGGACCTCGGGGGGGTGAAGGAAGAGGGGGGCCTTATATGGAAAGTGTCCGTGGGGAAGACTGTCAGGATCCCATTCCTGCGACGCTGACACTGAACTGGGCTGAGATGCAGGGCAGGGAGCGGACAGATCCTGCTCGGGGTGCGGGGGCCAGGCCAGCCGCAGCGGCCACTGCTCGGGCAGCCAGTCCTGCCTGGAGCTTTGCGGGCAGCCGCCTGCCTGGCTCCCCAAAGCTAATGGGGACAAGTGTCCTGTGCTGTGTCACTGGTCCCCAGGCACGCGCCTCCGCGATGCTTGTAGGAAATACTCAGTGGCACTTGCTAAACTGGGGCAGGAAAGTGAAAAAGAGACATGGAAAAAGCTCTTACCTGTGGCCAGCTGCTGAATGCTGGCTGCAAGGAAGGATGCTCAGGGTGTGTATGTGGGGAACTCAGTCATTTTGGGGTCCAGTGTGCCACCCTGTACCCTAGGAAGAGCAAGGCTAGGAGCAGTTTTATTTAGTGCTGTGACTGATGTTTCTCCTGGGAAATGGATCCTGCCGAGGAGATGTTAGGAAGGTGTTGAAATTGGCTTGTGCCTGGCCAGGATGAAGGGTGGAACAGCTGTGTGCGGCCACGGAGCCGCTCAGGAACGGGGTATAACGACCTGCGGTGCCACACAGGGTATTTGACACCCTATAAATAAACCCTCCTTTTGATAGCCAGTCCTTCTTTGATGAAAACCAACCCTGGAAACTGGAGGAGAAGCTAAAGGGGAGCTGGCTGGAGCATGGCCAGCAGGGCACGGCCAGGCTTTTTAGGATTGAGAACAAAAAATTCAATCCCAGCTGGTTTATGGAGCTAAATGGGGGAGATGCGTCAAATCTCTGAGGAGGCCGCCAAGGACAGGGGTGAGCAGACAAGGACGAGCAGCGGCAGTACAAGTCCCTTGGGTGGCCCAGAGCCCCTGGGGTGCGGCTGGGGGTCTCCCCAGTGTTGTTTGCTGATCCAATGGACCTGCCCCGGTTAACTAAACCAAGTTTAGTTTGGTTTAACTAAACCAAGTAGTTAAAACATTGAAAATCTTCTGGAAGCATACATTTATCCTGGCGTGGGGCAGGCACGTCGACCTGGGTAGGGTGGCTGCCGTGTGTAGCGGGGTCCATACCAGTCTGAGTGGATCCATGCTGGTGCAGAACGGGGCAAATTCAGCATGGGGTCTGTCTGAGCCCAGATGGGATGTCTGCAGCCTGGGGCTCAGAGGAGGGGGCAAATGGTGGCACTGAGCAGACGTCGGCCATGGGGTGTGGAGCGGTTTGCTGCTGGCAGCGGGCTGTGCGGTGCCATCCTGGCAGGGAGGGTGCGTGTCCCCGCTCTCAGTCCATAGCAGCTTGGCCAGTCTGCAGGCTTCGGCATGGAGAGTCCCGTCCAGCAGATACAGGGGATGGGAGCTACCGACCCCTCCAGGGAAGGGCTGGAGGGGGAGGCATGGTGAAGGAGCAGCGCCAGGGAGGGCAGGCTGGCTGTGGTGGGTGCCACGAGCAGGGCTGGGAGCCCATCGCCAGCGCAGCCCACCCCGGGTCCATGCCGAAGCCTGAACAGGCTGCGCTGTGTGCGGGGCTCTGGGAGGCACCCTGCGCCAGAGACCTGAACGTGCTGACAGCACTAAGTGCCAGGTCTGGTGTCACCTCCTCCCCGGGGCGAGGCGCAGAGCAACTCCAGGCTCCAGCGAAGGAAGCGCAGGGTAGACCCCCGGTGCCCACCCGCCTGCCTCCCCAGGGACCCCCGTGTTCCCCTTGGCTGCCAGGAGAGTGTGTGCCTGCGAGCCGGACTGTCCCTCAGCCAGGTCAAGGTCCACCACAGCGATACAGGCAGGCTCCTGCTCTCTAAAAAAATGTTAACAAATGCCTTAAAAGAATAAATCTCCCCCTGCTCTGGCACTGGCCTGCCTCTGGCACTGGGTGGCAGTGCACAAAGCCCTCGGGGGCTGCGCTAAGGAGTGCTAAGTGAACCCCTTGGCACTTGGAGGGGAGTCAGATGGTGGCACAGACCGGGGAGCGCCTGACCCCTGATCGGCAGCTCCACGTCGCTGGCGGCCCCTTCCCAGCAGCTCTGACCCCACCACCTCTTGTCCCCAGCAGTGACAGCCTGCGGTGCCCAGGGCGGGATGCGGGCAGGGGCTGCTGGGCACGATGCCGCCGGGACAGCGAGTTTAGCCAAAGCAGCCCCCCCCAGCCCCCTGCGTCCCCGGCCGGTGGCCTGTCCCCGGCCACCCCAGCACGGCCCAGGGAAACTCCACTCTTCCCAGGCCATGATCCCGAAAGCTTCACCCAAGTTCCCGCCCCAGTTGCTCTCCCTGGCGGAGACTTTGCTCTTATTTGGCGATTCCCCGAGCCAGTGGGAGGGAACGGGGGCTCTGCTGGGAAGTGACTGCATCCCTGGGTGGGGCCAGAGCAGGAGGCACCCAGCCTGGCCATGGTGGGACCCGGGTGGCTGTACCCCCAACCTGCCCCCCCCACCTGCCTGCAGCCAGCTCATCCCTGCCCCATTCCTGCCAGGGACCCCCGTTTCTGCTCCGGGCCCCGTACACTGGTTTGGGAGCGCTCTTGGCACCCAGGCGCTGGGCTGGGAGTGGGGCAGGACTGGCTGGGACCAAGGCCAAGTCCAAGGCCATGTGCTCCCAGGAGACCTCCAGCACCACCTCTTCTGCTGCCAATTGGCAGGGGGACGTGGGGCTGCAGGGCTCTGCTGGCGGTGCAGCCGGGTTCCCCCAGGACCCCTGGCCCCAGAGCCGAGGGCAGCCAGTGGGGTCAGCCTGGGAATCGGCGTCCCTGGAGGCAGGTGTAAAGTGCAGCCAGGGCTGCTCGGGAGCTGTCAGAGCTCCTTAAGGGAGGATCGAGTGCCATCAGCGCTGGCCCTCCGTTATGGATCAGGGCATGTGCCCCTGCCAGGATGCAGAGCCGGGAGCTGGGGACTGGCCTCCCCCACAGGGCAGCTGGGGGGTGCAGGGGGCTCTGTGGGCCCCACGTGTCTCTGTGGGGCTGCTGGCCGGGTCCTCACCTGGGGGAGGGGATGCTGAGGGGCTGAGCGGGATGCCCGCTGAGGACCTGGCTGTGCCCCAGGGCTCCAGCCCCAGGTACCCCGAGAGGGTGCCCAGGAGCGGGCTCTGCCCCATCTGCCCCACGCCTCTCACTGACTTACCCACAGGGCAAAAGTCCATGGCCCCCCTCAGCTCTGCAGCAGGGGGTATGGGGGGGGGCAGAGCTCGGGGAGCACCCATGGGTACACTGCTCCGTGCCCATGGGGGCTCGCAGGGGCCAGGCTCTGGCGCTCCCAGACTCCCTGGGCCCCTTTTGCCCCGGGAAATGGACTCCCTGGGCTCTTCTCCATCGCTCTGGGGGATTTCAGTGGGACTGTGCACCCCTGCCTGGGGACACCACGCACCCTGCCCAGGGAGGGGACTATGTGCCCTGCCTTGGGGCGCAGGGGGCTGTGTCCCATATCGGGGGGGTGGGGTGGGGGGGCACTGTGTGGCCTGTCTGGGGGTACTCTGTGCCCTGCCGATGGGGACGGTGAGTCTGCCTGGGGGAGCACCACGCACCCTGCCCGGGGTGGGGGGACAGTGTGCCCTCCCCAGAAGGGGCTGCACGTCTTGCCTTGGGGGGTAGGGACAGGGACCCCCGCCCGGGGAGCGCACCTCCTGGGGGTTGGGGGGGACTGTGCACCCCTCCTGGTGCAGGGCCTGTCCCCTGCCGGGGGTGGGCACCGTGCGCGCTGCCCGGGGGAGCGGCGGCCCAGGTCGGTCCGTGGCAGCGGGAGGAGGAGGAGGA
>VZTV01111776.1:30600-41570 GCA_013400875.1 Anhinga rufa
GGATGGGGGCAGGGCGGGCGGCGGGAGCGGCCGCTGCCTGAGCGCTTCCTGCCGGAGCCGGGCGGATCCCACAAAGGGCTCGGCGGCGCGGCCTCCCCGCCGGCAGCCCCCCCGCCATGGCCGGCACCAGCTCCATCGACGCCGTCAAGAAGAAGATCCAGAGCCTGCAGCAGGTGGCCGACGAGGCGGAGGAGCGCGCCGAGCACCTGCAGCGGGAGGCCGATGCCGAGCGGCAGGCCCGGGAGCGGGTAAGGGTGGCCGGGGGCGGGGGGGGCTCCCCGGGATGCCCCACCGGCTCCGGCCCCGCCGCCGGCACCCTCCCCCGCGGGATGGCCCCGGCCATCCCCCGCCGCCCCGGTAGCCGGGCTGGCTGCCCCGGGAGCGGAGCCCCGGAGGTCCCGCGGGAGCGGGAGGGGGCTGCCATCCCGGTGTGGCGGCGGATGGGATGGCAAACCCCCCCGACCCGGGCAGGGGGCTTCGGGCAGCGTCCCAGCCTCCGGGCTGCCGCCTCCGGCTGCGTCCTCCGCGGGTCTGGCGAGGGGATGCTCCGGTGCGCCGGGGGTCCCCAGGGCTTCCCCGGCCGGCGGGGCAGCGGGGAGCAGTCGGCGGCCAGCTCGGCCTTGGCTCCGCTTGGGGTAGGGCAGATCCTGGGAGAGGATCCCCTCCCTCGGAGGCCGGCGGTGTGCACAGCTGAAAATCCCACGCCCAGGCTCTTGTCTGGCTTCCAGCGGGTTCTGCAGCCCGGGCCGCAGCAGTCGCAGAGCCTTCAGCTCTCCAGCGTGTCCCTTGGCGGGGACAAGCCACCCCTTCGAGCTGCCACAGGCCAAAATTTCCACTCTGGCAATGGGACGGCATTTCCAAGCTGCAGCTTGTTCCTGGTTTGGCTTTTTTTTATTGTTGTTGGGGCTGTGGTTTCTTTTCTTTCTTTTTCCTATGCCCGCTCCTTTAACATCCTCACCATATCAGGAGCGGCAGAGCTGGGTGCGGTACCCAGGTTGTTGTCACTCGGGCAGAGGAAATGGCCCCTTCCTGCAGCCACAGATCGGGTTCCGCCATCACTTGGCGCTGCTGGAGAGCTCATGTTCCCAAGTGTCCATCCGGGCAGCTCTGACCCACCCTGGGGGTGATTCCTTGGGGAAGAAAGCTCCCTCCGGGGTGAGGCAGATGCCACAGGGAGAGAGCATCGCCCCGCGGGGGCCAGCCCCAGCTCCCCGTTGGGCAGTATGGCTGAGGATGAGCTCTCAGTTGCAGCTGGGAAAAGAGTGTTCACGGGTTGGAGGTGGCTGTTGTGCCAGCCGTGGGGCTGGCCACCCTCCCGGCGTGCGGCCAGCTGCGCCCATCCCCACGCTGCCGCTCGCCACGGGGGACTGTGGGTGCTCAGCGGGGCCACGCAGGGTGACAGCGCCTCGCGGCTCCCACAGTCCCCCTGCTTGGCCATTGTCCTCCGAGGCATTCTCAGCCCTGGGGCATGAGGCCAGACAGGGCTGGGCGCTGCAGCCGGCCAGGCCTGCTCCAGCCTGTGAATAAGCAGGGTTGGTGCATGCCTCCCTGCATCTTGGTGCACGGGGATGCTCCCCGCGGTGAAGTCTCACCGCCACCCATCCCTTTGCACCCAGGGTTTGTCCTCCCCGCAGCCCCCCTGGCAGGGAGCGGGGCCGGGAGCTGCTGAGGCAGCGTTTCCCGGCAGTGGCAGTGGTGATGGAGCAGGAGGCCTCTACCAAATGGAAAGAGTGCGAGGCCAGGCGTCGAGGGGCTGGCGGGGGGCCAGGGCCACCACTCCCGCCCGGCCCCAGCTCACGGCCCCGCGGGCGGGGAGCCTGGGAAAGTGGGGGGCCCCGGTCCCGCGGGCCCCCGGCGGCTGCAGCTTGGCCGGGCGCCAGCCCGCTGAGGGCGACTCGCTCCATTGCCCCTGGCGCTGCGCTGCGCTGCACATCATCTGCCCCGGGGCGGGGGGACCGTGCTTGGCTTCGGGCTGCCCCGTTGTGCAGAACTGGGGGGGTTCCCGCAGGAAAGGCTCCCGGCTCACGCCACCGCCTCCGTAAACAGGAAATCCACAAGCGGCTCCGATCTCCTTTTCAGGAGTGAAGCCGCACAAGGGCATTCCTCCCCCTTTACTCATTGCTCTGCAAACCCCAAATACCATCCCCATGACAGCACGGCTGCTCTGGCCACCCTACCCCAGCGAACATGCCTCATTCCTCTCTGGGGCTGGAGCTGGAGGTGCGAGGACATGGTGGAGGGGCTGCACATGCTGGGCTCTGGTTGCATGGCTGGGAGAAGCCAGCATCAAACAGGGTGCTAGGAATGGAGAAAACCTAGTTGTTCCTATAGAAAGGTGAGGGGATGCATGGTGAGGCATCCCATTCCAGCAAGCGCTGCCTTGTTGCACAGTGCCAAGGTGTGTTCTGGATAGTGAATGCAGAAGTAGCCATTGAAAATGCTTATATATATGTATACGTATGAGGCATGGGGTGACCAAGGGGTTTCTGCTCCCCCAGGCTGAGGCTGAAGTGGCTTCTCTGAACCGCCGTATCCAGCTGGTGGAGGAGGAGCTGGACCGAGCCCAGGAGCGCCTGGCCACCGCGCTGCAGAAGCTGGAGGAGGCTGAGAAGGCGGCTGATGAGAGCGAGAGGTGTGATGGGAAGGGAGAGCAGGGGTGGCACTGGGCCACCATTGATTGCAGGAAGACCCCTCGGTTTCTCAGTGGGGTCCCTCTGAAGTGACCTTGTGGGGTTTGCATTGGTTTTCCTGCAGACCCCAAATAGTGAGAGCAAAGCCAACAATGCAGAGAGGTCCCCCAGATATAGGCATTCTTAAAAAGGCTTTGAAATTTCCAGGGCACCTATAAAATCCTGAAAAATTTTATCTGGTGTTTATACATATACAAGTCTGTAACCAAAGCCGGAGATTGGAGCCTGATTTCTACCCTAGAGTAGCCTCCTATGCTCAAGAGCTAAACAGCAGCCCAGGAGGGGTTCCTGGGAACCAAGGGCAGCTTTTGAGAACAAACCAGCCTCATTCAAAAAAACAGTCCTGCAAAGTATGTTGCCCCATCCTTGCACCAAGCAGGTTTCCCAGGCAGGAGCCGTGCAGGCAAGGGCGCTCAGGTTGTATGGGATTGCCCAGGCATGTCACAGCATTCCTGACAGTTGCGTGAGCTCTTCCTTCCATTGGGAAAGACCAGCTTGAGCAACAGCATCCGAGAGAAAGGAGAAGTCTCCAGGAGTCCCTGCCATGGGGGTTTGTGGGGGTTCAGTGACCCTCTGCTTGTGAGGATTACGCCTGAATGGGAAAAGGCTTTGCCATGGGATGTTTTCTAGTATTTCGTAAAGGTTGCTGGCCTGTCAGGCTGCTTTTGTGGACATTGTGGCTGTCTCATTCTGGGCTGCACACCCCAGTTGATGGGTTCAGGACCTGCCTGATTGAGAGGCACCTTAGCTACATCTCCTCACTCTGGAATATGGCTCTGGGGCCAGCTCTGCTGCTTTAATTGTGTGCAGGAGCATCCTTGGGCTACTGCTGGTGTGACCCTACTGCGTGGGGTGGCCAGCGAGTGCCGGCATCCCCAGGCCATGTCACATGTCTCTGGAGCTGGCGGATGGGCACAGTGAGCAGGCAGGAGGTGCAGGTGCCACCTCAATCCATGGCAGTAACATTTTCTGGCTTGGGCTTTCCTCAGAGGCATGAAGGTCATCGAAAACAGGGCCATGAAGGATGAGGAGAAGATGGAGCTCCAGGAAATGCAGCTGAAGGAGGCGAAGCACATAGCGGAGGAGGCTGACCGCAAATACGAGGAGGTGTGTGCCCACACCCACATGTCCCCTTCCCCCAGTCCTGAACCCCCGGCAGCACCTGGGGCCGCCTCCTCAAAGCCCTGTGCTCCCAGCTGGGGCAAGCGCGGGGCCAACACATGCCTCTTGCTGCTGCCAACAGGTCGCCCGCAAGCTGGTTGTCCTTGAGGGAGAGCTGGAGCGCTCGGAGGAGAGGGCAGAGGTGGCAGAGAGGTGAGTGGGGCTCCCAGCGGGCAGCGCGCGGGGGTCCCATGCAGCCCTTGCCCCAGGTCCCTGGCAGCCGTGGGGATGGGGATGTCTGCGTGGGTATAGGGATGTCCCTCCCTGGGAGCAGCAGGGTCTGCCATCGGGGTGGTCCCTGGACTCGCAGGCTGGGGGAAGGGGGATGCCACCAGCAGCACATCCTTGACCCTGTTCTCTGCTGTCCCTGCCCCGGGGTGCCCCTCTTCCACCCTAGCCGAGTGAGACAGTTGGAAGAAGAGCTGCGGACCATGGACCAGACTCTCAAATCCCTCATTGCCTCAGAGGAAGAGGTACTGGGGCAGGGGTGCAGGGCGACGTGCAGCAGCCCCCCTCTCTCTGTTGCTGTCTCTTGAACCGTGCAAGCGACCTCTCTCCTGTCTGCACCGCTGCCTCCACCACCAACCTCTCCTTGCCTCCCCCTCCAGCGGGTGCAGGCTGGGCACTCTCCTCCATCCCTCCGTGCCTGCACTCCTTCTCAGTGGAGCTGGCAAGAGCCTGGCCGGCAGTGATGCACGGGGTGTCCGTGTGAGGAGGCACAAGGAACGGATGAATGGATGCATCCCAGCAGCCCCCGCTTGCAGTGGCTCTGCTCCTTCTCCACCTGTGCTGAGTTTTCTCCTCTCTCAACGTGTTCTCTCTCTTTCTTTCCTCCTTCCCCACCCCCACTCTTTCTGCTCCCCCCCCTCTCCTCTACCCACCCCTCGGCCCTGCTCCCCCTCCTGGTGGCCCCTGCTTGGGATGTAGTAAATGTGGTGACCTAGAGGAAGAGCTGAAAATTGTCACCAACAACTTGAAGTCCCTGGAGGCCCAGGCTGACAAGGTAGGACCTGGCAGGACTGCTGGGGCTGGGCAGAGTGCATGGTGTATGGGGGTGCTGGGGTCTCCCGCTGGCGTGAAGGATGGCTGGAGGCATCCCATGGGGCTCACGGGCACCTGTCTGTCTCTGCAGTATTCCACCAAGGAGGACAAGTATGAGGAGGAAATCAAGCTCCTAGGGGAAAAACTGAAGGAGGTAAGGGGTGCGGGGCCAGCACTGCCTTGGTGCAGGCATGAGTGTGCCATCCCCTGTGGGTTTTGACCCCATTGTGCCCGTGGGGCACTGTTTCCCTTCCCAAAACTGCAGCCCTGCAGTGTGGCAGGTGCCTGGGTTTGAGATGCCCCCGTGGGGAGCATCAGCCTGCTCTGGTTTAGGATGTGAGGGTCTGTGAGGCCCTTGTCCCTTGCCTTTCCCAGCGGAGGGTTTGTGGGGGGTGGCATGGGAGATGCAGACAGAGCAGATTCGGGGTGCGGTGCAGCCCGTACCGTCCCTGTTCTGCCCCGCCACTCACCCTCTCCCCACCATGCTTCCACAGGCTGAGACCCGAGCGGAGTTTGCAGAGAGGTCTGTGGCAAAGCTGGAGAAAACCATCGATGATTTAGAAGGTAAAATGTCCCCTCTGGCCCCGTGTCCCTCTTTGCTGGGGAGCACTTGCTGGGACAGGGCCAGACAGGGTTTGGCCAGGGTGAGGGTGTGGGCTGGGGTCCTGGTGTCTGGTGCGGGAGCACAGAGCTGCTGGGTTCTGGGCTCTGCCCTTGCGTAGGGAATAGGGCCACATCCACGCTGCCTGAGCCTGCTTGCTCCTGCCATCTCAGCCCCTGCTCACAGTCACTCTGTCTCTCTCTCTGCCACTGGTCCCCTGGCCCTACTCCACCATCTGTCCCACCACCTGCCCCCTGCCTGCAGATGAAGTCTATGCACAGAAGATGAAGTACAAAGCCATCAGCGAGGAGCTGGACAATGCACTTAACGATATCACCTCCCTCTGAGCTCCCATCAGGCACCAGCACTGCACTTCCCTGCCTGCCTCCCCTCCTCAGCTCGGCCACTTGCCTGCCCGGCCGTTGTACCGCTCTCCTTGCCCGCTTTGTCCTCTGTCCTTCCTAGCCTGTGCCCGTCTGTCAGCTCCTTTGGGACAGGATCCAGCCAGCGGTGTTCCCGCAATACCCCTTTCTGTGGGGAGACGAGGTGTAGGTGCTTAGGGATGTTTGGCAGGGTTGGGGAGCAGCCCCTGGAACCCCCACGCGCTGGGTGGACAGCACCCATGTAGTTGCAGGTCCGGGCCCCAGCATTGCCCAGTAGGGAACAGAGCTATACCCAGGAGCCCTTCGCTCCAGTAGCTCTCTCCTCGGCTCCCCAGAAGCACAAGCACCGGGAACTGCTGCTCCAGGGCTGGGCAGGCCACCTGCCTCTCACAACCCTCCCAGCAAAGCAAGTGCTGCTTGAAGGGCCTATGGTGGGGAGGACTCGCACAGGAGAAGCAGCACCTCCGCCACCAAAGCTCAGGCCCAGGGGATGGAGGGTTGGGTCTGGCTGTGCAGGCAGCCCTTTCCTAGGCAGGCAGATCCCAGACTGCTGGCTATTCTCTCACCCCTGCCTCCCTTCTGTCTTTTGCACATTGCTCTTCAGTTTGCATTTCATGACTTTTATGTTCTGTCCTTCTGGGTTACTGAGTTGGTCTCAATAAAGTTTTTTCTTTCCTTGGTTTCTCCTTCGTTTTCTTCATGCTGCTCTGTCCCTCATCTGCATGTCTCACGTGGATGCTGGCAGCTGGGTGGTAGGAGGTGGTTCCCGGCAGCTCACAGCTGCAGGACCCTCGGATGGCCGTGGCTGAGTCCCAAGTGGCTCCTGTGCTGCCAGACTGAGCAGGATGGGTATCTTTGTGCCTCGGCCCTGGGGGATGACCTCTACCACCCCCACCATCTCTCATACACAGCTTTCCTCATCTCTTGCCGTCTTCTCCATGACTCTTTTGGCCTGAAATAGCAGGGTTAGACCTGCTCCTGTCCATTCCCTCTCCCCACTTCTAGCCATTGCCTGCAAGCAGAGGTCAGCCCTGGCATCTCTCCTGCACCAACCTCCCTCGATGAAGGGCTGACCCTACCCTTCAGCACCGGTCCCTAAACAGGTTCCTCATCTTCCCCCTCCTCCTTCCTCAGCATCCTACCCTGCCCCACAACTCAGTTCCCAAACTCATGGACCCACAGACCTGCTGCTGCCCCGGGACCAGCTGCCTCCTGCTGACCCAGCTTGGCCCTGCTGCTGGCTAGGGGGCTGCAGGATTTCCAGCGAGGGCTTTGGGGAATGCTGTCTCTTTTCACTAACTTGCCTTTCTCTCTCTCTTCCCTCTGCTGCGCTGATGTCTCCGTTTTCTCTAGAGCGTTCCCGGCAGGAGGCCGAGAAAAACCGAGTTCTCAGTAATGAGCTGCGGGTCATCCTTACCGAACTTAACAACTGAGCTGCCCAGAGCTCCTGGCCCCAGCGCAGCCTCCCTGCCCCGCTTTGGCCAGGCTGGCTCGGGGCTGGAGTCCCTGCCTGCTCCCCACCGGGGCCAGGCAGGGTGCGGAGCCTTGGCTTATCACCCTGGGGGTAACTGCCCTGCCTCGGGGAGGGGGGACAGGGAGACCCTCTGGAGCTGATTAGTTTTTCTTGGGAGAGGAATGAGGGTTTTTGTGATGTCCTGGGATGCCCATGCAGTGATGGCTGTCCCCTGGCATCAGCCTGGCCCTGTCAGGGAGGGATGCAGTGGTTTGTATTGCTGCCTTCCTCCCCTTGTCCCAGGAGTTGGTGGCATGCCTTTTCCTCCTCACTCTGGTCACCCCAAACTGTGCAGGGAGGATCCCCTCCGAGTGGGGTCCCTGCAGGCTGCTGGAGGCTGGGATAGGAGCTGGGGACCCAGCAGCACCCACTGCCCCAAACCTGGGGCAGGGGACAGGGAAAAGCCCAACAAGGAGCGCTGGAAGATGGGGCCGGGTGGGCAGACCTCTTGTCACATCCCTGTCTCTAGAGGGAAGGAGGATGCCTTCTGGAAGCGAGTGCTGGAGGAGGCTGCCTCAGCAGCAGGCTGCCTGGCAGAGCTTGTCCCTGCAGCCTCATTATCTCTGGTCCTTCTCTCTCTGCTGTTTTCTCTGCCTGCCTTCCTGGGCTGCTGTCTCACTCCTCTTCCTCACGGATCACTGCTGGGTCATGCAGCAGGCACTGGCTTTCCTCTTTTGATGGCCAAGGGTTTGTGCACACACCCACAGCCAGACGGTAGTGATGCTCCACGGTCAGGCGTGCTGGTGGCTGGCCAGGGAGCTGTACCCACTAGCGGTACCCACACCGCAGAGGGCCTGGCCATGGGCAACAGGGTACCATGAGAAGATAGAAATGCTGAAGAGCAGGGACCACGTGTCCTCAGTGACTGGCCTGGCTGGCCTGGCCACCCCAGCAGGTCCTGGAATGGCTGGGCTCATCCCTGCCGATGGTGCAGCTCCTTGTGTGGACTCTGCTCTGCAGGGACATCCCACTCAGCTGGAGGCTGGCACCAAACTGAAATGTGTATGTGCGTGTGTGTGTGTGTGTGTGTCTGTGCTTGGTGTGGTGTGTGTGTCCGGCTGCACCTGGGTACACTTGGGCTGTGTCTGTGTGTGTGGCTGGGTGTCCTTTATATTCACAGAGAGTTTGGCCAGTGCCAAAGAGGAGAACGTGGGCATCCACCAGGTCCTGGACCAGACCTTGTTGGAGCTGAACAACCTCTGAGCTGCCCTGGGGACCCTCCATCCCTCTTCCCTACCCCACACATGCACCCCACTGGCATGCTCAGGACGTCATCAGCTGAACTGCGACTTGGCCAAATCCACACATCCATTGAGAAGGGAAGCTCTGCAGCCTTACACCGTGGCTCGGGGGCGTCTTATCTGTGCACAGCCTGACTGGCTCTGTCCTGTCTTCAAGTCCAAATATTAAAGCGGTTTGACAAGATGAATGGGTGCACTTGGTCCTTGTGGGTGGATGCAGGCTCTGGGAGGCGTGGTGGGGTTCTCCCTGCCCAGTTTGTGCAAGGAGACTCTGCAGGGGCTTGGGTCCAGGGTGGGTATGGCCTGCGTAAGGATGTCCTCTGCAGCCATGGGGGGCTGGGAGCAATAATGAACATGCTGCGTTCCTTCATCTCCATTGCTTCCTTGGGATGCACAGTTTCAAGCTCAGTCCAAACTGACCATCTTCAAGTGCACATGTCACTGGGGTGTCTCCTTCCACAGCCAGCATGTTACCCACCTGGGGAAGCCACATGGTCTTTGACCTCTCCATGTAGTCTACTTCATGGTTCATGACGCCATCTGAGCATGCATACAAGCGTGTGACCATGCATGCACACGTTATTAGTTATCAGGGTCTTCTCCAGGTCTGTGGTTAGCTGCTTACCCTGCGTACTCATTGCAGTTTCTACTACCATTTGCTGAACGCCTGTCTGAGGGACAGCTGTATAAACTAGCAGATATTAATGTAGTAGGCAACTACTTCCCAAAGTATTCAGGAAGTTTGCCCTGACTTGCTATATTTCCTCCAACACAAAACAGAAGAGCAGCAGGATGTGCCTCATCTCTGGCACCAAAGCAGCTGGATTCCCTGGGGATGCCCAAAGCCATGATCTAGTCCTGCCCTCCGCTCCAGGCCCCTCTGCGATGTGCACCGAGCACTCTTATCCCACATTACCCAGCGGATATCCCTCTAAAAGCACAGCCTCATACTGCCAGGAAATGTAATTCATGCTGGACCCTTGCTGAGCTGGGCCATCGCCCTAGTGAGTGGCTGGCAGGGACAGCTTTCGTTATCTGCTTTCCTTTATTTGCTGCACCTCTTAGCTCAGGAAAGGAGGGTGGTGAGATTGCATCTCTTTCCTGCCCAGGTGCTGCCGGCCTCCTGCCCTCCCCTTGGCCCAGCACCTCTGGTTTTTGGCTCTGAGACCTTTTCCTACAGGGAAGAGAGCTTCCCTTGCATGGGGTGATCATTTTCTGGTGTCCTCCCAGGATGCAAGACCCTCTGTGAGCCACAGCCTCCCGCCCTGGATGTGCTGGAGGGAAGGACAGCGCATGGCTGTCCTGGCCCACGGAGCTGGCCCTGCACAAGGGCTGGAGCTCCTCCTTGGGCCTGCCTTGCTTTTCCGCAGCACGTCAGCTGAGCCATTCCTGTTGTTTGGTCAAAGCACCTTCCAGGCAAGGGCTTGTCCAGCTGCAAAAGGAACAAGAGTGTAAAACCACCTCTTCTCTAGGAGCCTGCACCCTGCACTGCAAACAAGCCTTGCCCTGAGCTCCTATCAGGGTGCGTCCCCAGCGCCCAGCCTCTGAGCACCCTTTGCCTTCCTGCTGGGACAATGAGCCTTTCACACCCAGTGGTTTTCCCCATTAGCTGCTGCTGCCTCCTGGTTTGGACCAGTCCATATAACTATTTACACCCTGCTGCAGCAGCCTTTTTTTTTTTTTTCCTCTGAACTTTCTGTGGTTTGGCAGTGAGAGCCTGGCTGCTGTTCCCGGGTGATGCTCTGCCCCAAAGACATAAGCCTATCTTTCATGGTTCAGCAAAGCCGTGCATTTTCTCCATCCTCCCACCCACCTCCTTCCCCCCATGGCCCTGCAGAGAGACGCAGGCCGGGGGAAGAAGCTCTGGGAGGCCGGGGCACTGTGTGGTGCTGGCAGGGGAGCTGGACCTGGAGGGATGTCTCCCCACAAGCATCCCTACTCAGGTCCATAGTGAGGGCTGCAGTGGCTGTCCCAGCCTCCCTCCCTCCCTCTGCACCTCTCCCGTCGAATTTCAACCTTTGGATTTGTTTACCTTGGCCTGACAGACTGAAGAGCTCCCCGAAGAGCTTTCAGCCCTGGCGTAGGCTGCCCATCCCATCGATAAACCGCCACATTAACCTCCGGCAGCCTCTCACCTCCGCCCCCTTCTTCTGTTTTCTCATTGCTCTGGTGCCTCATCTCATCTCTGAATCCTTCCTCGTCAATACCCTTCAGCTACACGCTGGAGGGGGAGGACCACACAAAGCGCATCGCGGAGACCCTCGGGCGAGGGCGGGGGGAGCTGCGCTGCCAAGCTGCGCGGGCCTCGCAGGGCTGGGGGTTCGGGGCGGGTCAGGCTGC
>VZTV01111781.1:9337-27237 GCA_013400875.1 Anhinga rufa
TCCCCCGGCCTCCCCGGAGCCGCCCGGGCTGGGGAGGGAGCCGAGCCGCGCCGCCCTGGACGGCTCCGGAGCGGAGCGCACCAACCTGCGGGGAAGCGCCCGTCCGACTGCTGCCAAGGCACATTTCCTGGAGCTGATACCTCCCTGCCCGACCCCCACCCCCTGCCCTCCCCTCTCCACCCCACTCGAAATAAGTTTCCTCCCCGCTCTCCTGCCTGGCTGCAGACACCGGCCCCGCCACGCCTCGAGGGGCCGGCGGCCCTTCCCGGCTCCGGGGGGCACGGCCGGGACGGCCCCGGCTCCGCTCCCTGGCTTTCCTCCTCCTTTTCTTAGAAAGCAAGCCAAGAAGAAAACAGACAGACAAAAAAAAAAAAGAGAAAATATAAGGTGGAGGGTGGTGCCCCGCCACCGCGGCTCTCCCGGCAGTGAAACCGGCTGGAACTGAGCTCCCCCTGCCAGGACAAGCCCAGGCCGGGAGGTTTTGGGGACGGCCGGTCCCCGGGCCGGGGCGGGATGCGGCTCCCGGCGGGGATGCGGCTCCCCCGGCGCCCCGCGCCCGCCGCCCCGGGGTGCTGAAGGAAGGCGAGTCCTGGGAGGTGGACAAGGAAAAAAAAAAATAAACAAAAAAAACCCCAAACAACCCAACGCAAAACCCAAGAGGAGCCGAAGGCGGAGAGCTGCCCCGGAGGGCCGGGGCCCGGCCCGCCCCGGTACCGGAGCCGCAGCGGGAGGCGGCCCCGGGCACGCACCGCTCCGGCTCCGCCAAACCGCATCGCGCTCGGGGAGGGGAAACCCGCCGGGGCCGGGGGAGCCGAACCGTGGAGCCTTCCCGTAGCCCCGGTGGTTTCCCGTCCCGCCCGGGTCTCCCCTTCTCTCCTGGCCGGGGCAGGCCGCTATTTTTCGGGGGGTTTCACGGGCCCCGCACGTCCGGAGCCACCCGCAGCGGGGCCGCGTACCTGCCGCTGCCGGAGCGGCCTGGGCAGCGGGGCTGCCGCTTCCCCCGGCACGCAGGAGGACTGGTCCCCCCGCCCCGGCTGGCGGGGGAGGAAACCTGCTGCAGAGCTGCGAGGGACCCGCTACCGACTCCAGGAGATCAGGAGGTTTTTAGGGGCCTCACCTCCTGTGTTCGCCGGTGACCTTGGTACCAGGGGCAGGAGCGCTCCCAGCCTCTCGGTGGGGCATCCTCGTCACCAAGTGTTCCCCACGCCCAGATGACGTGGGTGATGCAGGGACCAAGGTCGTGTCCTTTGGGAGCTCGTAGGAAGGAGAGCGTCCACAGGTTAGCACGGGTGGATCACAACCCTGCCGAAGTCCCATGGGAGAGGGAAACGGGGTCCTGGGACAGCACCCTGTATCCCAGTATAACTAAACAGGGAGCTTGGGCATGAAAACATTGGTACCATTGCACAGGTCAGCATGAAACAGCTCTGATCCCTCACATCCAGGAAGGCTGAGGTGCCGCAGGGAGGTACTGGACTCTGATGCCTCCGTCTTTGTCTCTCCTGAGGGTCTCCGAGCAGCTCCAGCCAAGTTTCTTGGTAGCCAGATCTATCAGAACCACATTGCCAAGACACCAGCCCAGCAAGGACTGCAGCGGGACCCGGAGCTCCGGGCACTGCCAGCTGCTCCTCCTCCCCATGCAAACCAGCACGGCCATCCCACCCCACCCCAGCTGCAGAGCTGTGCAGGGCAGTAGATTTTCCTTACAGAGCCAGGGGGCAGCTCCATGGGGTGGGGGTGCCATCCTTCAGCACTGCTAAAAGCCCTGGTCTGGTACAGGGCACCTTGCTTATATACTCAGGCTGCCCACCTGATTTGGTCTGACCAGAGATACAGGAACAGCTGGGAGGGAAGTCATTCCCCCCCCAGATGTTGTCACCCCATGGTGTTCACCCTCCTCCTCCTCGTCTCCAGGCAAGGAAGGGTCTGGAGACTGCCTTACCTCTGTCCTGGTTTCAGCTAGGATAGAGTTGATTTTCTTTGCAGTAGCTACTATGGGGCTATGTTTTGGATTTGTGCTGAAGCAATGGTGATAATGCACAGCTCTCGTGCACAACTCCCGGCTCAGGCTACGAAGGATCAGGCCGGAGGGATGGGGCCGGTGCGTAACGCTGAGGGGTCTGCAGCAGGGTGTTGCAGCCCATGACGTGCAGACCAGCTCCCACACAGATCACAGGTACTGGAGCACACCCTCTCTTGTGCAAAGGATAGTCATCAGGTGAACCAGTAAATCATGCAACAAACACGATCCTAACCCCCTCGCTGATAGCATTTACAGGGTCCCCTGGCAATTTCACCTTTCCCCTCCCAAAGTACACCTTCACCTTGAGCAATGGTGCCAAAGTGGGGAGTATTCAGCCAGCTCACTGCATCCTCCAAGGGCTGGGGTTTCCATGATCCCAGGCTGAATCCCAGCCTACAGCATCAGCAGCTGGAGAGAATTAAACCAGAGGAGAAGCAGGACTAGGCTTTTTCCTCCTAGCTATAGGGTCTGCAGGCAGCTAGGTGTTACAAAAACTGGTGGCCTGGGGAAAACAGCATTAAACAGGAGCTGCCTACCAACTTAAGAAGCCTGCAGTGTTGGAAGAACACGTCTCCCCCAACAGTCTACCCACTGGGGTTGCCTAGCTCTCGCATTTTGTGCCAAGGAGCTTGAGTGGACCAGGAGGTCCCTGCCATTCACTGCTGGGAGGAGGTCAGGGCCACAGTCACAGCAACAGACGTGGTCCTAAACAGTAGGGAGCCAGATTCTTCCTCCATCATCACCTTACCTCTGCCCAGCAAAGGAGATGCAGAACTACACAGGAGTGGAAAGGGCTAGACCTAGAAGCAGGCACACAGGAAACCAAAGAAGAAGATGATGATGATGATGATGAGTGTTCCCTACACACACACACACTTCAGCCACCTCCCTTGGGACAGGAGGTGCTGAGCATCATGGCGCTGGCTAGCATCATCAGGGTGCCTTTAATGCTCAAAGCCAACTTGACCCAGAAGACAAAGCACTGCCCACCACACAGAGACATCCCTCTACACCCCCCTCTCCCTCCTGCCATGCTCACAGCCTGTTATAGGCATCAGCTGCTGCCGGCTGGCCCTGGGTAGAGAGGCAAGCCAGCAATCAGCCCACAGCCACAATGCTGTCCAATATTCCTGGGGTGATAAAATCCTCTCCCTTTACTACTGAAATCCCCCAAACCAAGCCTGTCCCAGGTAGAGGTAATTGCACAGAGGGCATAGGGGGAGAGATGAGAGGTATGGGGTAGCAGCCACTGGCCTTGCATAGGTATAGGTTGGTCCTTGTCTGCTAATGCTGACGAATTCCTGGGGATTTGTCAGAGCTTATCTGTCTTTGTATCATGCTTTCCACCTCAATGTACCTCCCCATGAAATAAAAGCCAGCATCCCCTGAAAGAGGGTACACACACTGCTTCCCCACCACCCTCCCTGACTCCACCACCACCACCATCAGCTCTGGGAGCCCCGCATGCCTCCTAATCAGTGCAATTCTACCTCCTCCTCCCCATGCCCTCTGGTGCTCTGGGAGGTACCGACTCAGCACAGCCTCTCCAGGTTCCCACCTGGGCCTTTGATGGGACAGCGGGGAGCTGGGAGGGATGGAGAGGGGACAAGCAGAGAAACCAAGCAGCAAAGAGAGCATCTCGGGGAGCTCAGGTGTGATGGTGAAGGCAGTCCAGAGCCCAGCCCGGATAAGAGGTCCTCAAGGAAAGGCCAGTGGTGGTGGCGCTCAGTTCAGAGTCACACTGTTGATGTCTGAAAGTCATCTCAGGTCTATAGGACATGCCCTTGAATCACTAAATCGGGCAGGGAGCCCAGAGCTGAACCGAATGCAAACCAGATCAAACCTTTATAGCCTGGGATTCAGAAAATGCTGTTGTTGAACTTAAATAGAAACTGAAGCAGCTACTACAGAACCCAAAGGAAGACAGGGCAGGAGAACACACTGGCTTCACTTCTGGGTGAGAAACAAATCCAGCTTAGCACAAGCAATGGAGCTTAAGGGCTTTTTCATTTTCCAAGGTCCTCGACATAAGTGGCTAAACCCATTATTTTTTAAGTCCCTTCACTGGAGCACTACAGAGTGAGCAGCTCAGAATTAATAAATGCTTTGAAATGTTTGGCCTGCACGCTAAAACAGAGCTTGTCCGTGGTGGGGGGGACCTGCTGCTAACTCAGAAACCTCATGAGATGTGATGCATGGTGGGAAAGAGAATATGACACTTCGCCTTGCACCAGCCATTCCCAGAGCCTGGTTTATTTATTATTCCCAGAGCAAAGGAAAAAAATGTCAGAGCTTAATCTGAGGCTACGGGGGTTTTCATGGGGAAACCAATGACTGCATCTTCAGAACAAGTGGTGGCAAGGCCCAGCAACTGGAATCTGACAAGAGCAAAATTCAGAGGAGATAGGAGGTGTCAGTGGGAAGGGTAGGTAGCTGGACCCTGTCATGCTCTCCTTGTTATGCCTGAGAAGTGGCTGATGCCTGGATTTTGAAGGCACCAGCATGACTTACGTCTGCAAGGAAAAATGCCTGCATTGGAAGGGACTTAAACTTTGGTGTTTCTTGATTTTTTTAGTTCTTCTGTGGGTTTTTTTTTTAATCCTTTGTGCTGCTATAACTCTACACAAGCTGAGGCTGAATGTATGTGCAAGGATAGAAGGTTTTTTCTGGCTTATCCGTGATTATGATTTCTACCATTTTATGAAAATTAGGTTTTTGCAGGGCTGCAGATCGGGTAAGCTCCAACCGTGCCAAGCTGATATTCTTCTGCAGCAATTCATCCTGGAGGACAATTACACCATTGAATTATTACTAACTGTTGTGGGGTTTGCCCCTTGGGGTATCTGTAGAGACTCACCCCTCTGTTTGTAAGACTAGGGGAACCACTGCTCTTGGGCAGCATTTTGACACCGTTGTAGTAGAGGCCCACAACATGAATGAGGAATCCAAGGGCTAGGATGAAATCCAGAAGATTACATCAAACCTCAGGTCCTCAGTGATTTCAGATAGAGCTCAGTTGCTCAGTGGCTTCTTTCCTCTGCATAGTACAGCTGCCTACTAGTGACACTTTGGGATGAGCAAGCAGTCTCTTATTTACAGAAGCCACGCTCCGTGACTCATGTTCTCACTGCCCTACCAGACACAGGGTGGAGGAGCGTGTGGTGGGGTGTGCATTAAGCATATGATCAAGCACACAGAATTTTCAAAAAAACTCACTAGGCATCTGGAGAAAGAGGACAAGCCCTGCTCAAAGTGCAACCTGGAGACCTTGCGGCCCAGAACACAGAGACCACCTTGCCAGGGTCTCCAGCTAGACTGCTAAGAGTAGGGGCGTCCAGGAGACACAAATGGCCACTTCGAGACTTCCTGCCTCAGCCTTGGTTATCATATCCCATCACTTCCAACTTCAAAAAGTGACTGCTCATATCGCAGGCAGTGGTCTGGATTTGCTCGCAGTCAGTGGACTGAGATCATCATCAAGACATTCGAGGTGACTTGCTCATGGGGCTTAGCAAGCTCTGCTTGCACTGGGCAAGTGCAGGGCCATCTGGGCTAGGTGCTGGGTCCCACTCTGCTGTCCAGTTTATTTTCCTCTGTTGCCCATGTGTTGAGCTGTTCTGCCAGTGTGGAATATCAGGAACTCCGAATCCCTTGTCATGGACTCAAATTAAGCCAAGAGACATCACGCTGTCTACGTTAAACACCTACCAGAGAGGGTCGAGCATGGCCCAAAGCACTTTTGGATGCCTTGGCTAAATTAAACTGCAACCTTGCAGCTCCATATAAACACTTATGATCACAGCTGCCACAACTGTGTGCTGAGGACAGCCTGTGAGCTCCTGAAAGGGACAGCAGTAATGGTGGGGAAGCATCCCGTCTTCTCCAGCTGGCTCAGGCCGCTGTGCTGCAGCAGCTCACCCCAGAGCGAAAGCACGCTCTGAGTTACCACCGAGTGCTGCAGGGCTCCTAAACAGCACTCAGACACCATCTTAACCAGAGGTCTGCTGCATGCATGAGGACCCTCAGGTTTTCTTCTATATATTTCAACAAAAAGCATTAATACCACATGGTGGCATCAGCCTCTGCAGCCCTTCTCTTGCTAAGCCTGCTAATGCCAACCAGCATGATTGATTTAAATCATCTACCCTGAGAGCAGGGAGGTCAAGAGAAACATAGGGCTTTATAATCTGAAAAGAAACCCAACCCAGCCAGTCGGGGACCAGGTCTTGGAAGCTCTTGGAAGGGGAAGCCTGTAGCAGCCCAGGCTGGAGGCAACCTCTCACTTTGTCTAACCAGCAGCGTGGTGTGGGTACCACCCCAGCACGGTCTGCATGCAGCCTCTCAAACTCTGGCAAAGGTTTTACAATGAGCAGGTTGAATAGTTTCGGTCTTTAAGAATTTCCATTTTAATGGAAAATTACCTTTTCAATTAAAAATAGCCCCTTAGTCAATGCTTTTCACCTCTTTTGAAATTCTCCCTGTTTTTTTCCAGTGTCATAAAACCCCAAAAATTAGAGTTTTCATAATTTTGGATTTTTGTTTCTTTCTCCTGCTTTTTTGATGCTCCTTTTCTCCTTTTCACAATAAAATACTGGAGAATGAATCATGTCCCCATGTGGGAGTTTAAGCAAAATGTTTCATTTTTATCCTTCTTTCTTTCCTGTTGTCACTCCTCCTTTCCCCCAAACTTCCCCGAGTCGCCGAGCGGCAGCATTGCAATCTGTCACACGGACAGACAAAGCACGGCTGCATCTCACCGCACTGTCTGCTGAGAGGGTCAGAAGGGGCAGATCACTTAACACTACACCTGTTTTATGAATAATAATACAGGCAGTTTTGCTGGGTTCCTGGGAGGACGTTTTCCCACCAGGATAAGCTCCGCATATTGAACAAATTCATGTCTTTAACTCGTTTGACTCTGGTTAGCTCGGTTGTGATGGGAGGCTCCAGCAGCGCCATTTGAGCAGGGGAAAGACCAGGCAGACCTCTGAGGCAGGTTTTGTTAGAGTGTCTTGTGCTTCCCCTCTCTGCAAGTTTCACTTACGGAGGTATGACATTATAAATTTGGGGTTGAAGAGCCTGTTTCCAGTGCAAAAATGCAGAGGAGAAAAAAAAAAAAAAAGCCTGAGAACAGGATCTGTGAAGCTTCAGAAAAATTAAAGTTATCCGTGAGCACACAGGTTTGGGTCACCCCAAAATACTCCACCTAGACCAAAACAAAGCACTTTGGTTCTTCCCTCAGTGGCTGGACTAGCTCAGAAAAGAAAAAGCACATAAAAAAAAAATCACTTTTTAAATTACTTCCAAAAAATCAAAGAGTCCAAGGGTTTCTTTTTAAGATGGTAAAATGAAATGTTCTGGTTCAAAGCAGCAAGTTTCTCCAGGTCTTCCCTTAGCAGGAGCAAGAAGCAACAATACCTGTTCTGTCTTGGCCAGAGGGCTTTGCCCATCAGCCCAAGCAGTGATGTCCTGCCCTGAACTGGGCTGCCCAAGAGTCTTTAGAGGATCCCTCAGCCCCATCCCAAGCCGGACCTGTGACCACAGCAGAAGAGAACACTGCTCCGCCAGCTCCAATCAGTGCCTCTCTCGTATATTATTTTATTTGTTTTGTTGGCTTTTATTGAGAGTGAAAAAATAATTTAAAGCAATTATCTGTACAGGGGGGCAGGGGAATGGTTAGCTGGTTGGAGGATCTGTGACCCCCGCCATGGCCAGGCCAGGAAGGGGTTTAGAGGGGGTGATTTACAGCTGTACAAAACCACAACAATCCCACCAAGGAGGAGCGGAGGGTGGAGGACATCTCTTGAGCTCTCGTAGGCCCAGAGCAGAGGGGTGGGAGGCTGTGCAGGGGAATGGGGGGCCAGGGTCTGGCCAGAGTGGAGCCAGACCCTCAAGTGACCTGCAGGGGTGTCTCCAGCATCTCCATGAGGAAGGTGTCAATGGGGGTGTCCCCAATGAGCTTGAAGAAGAAGAGGTGCTCCAGGCACTTCAGCCCGATGGACCGCAGCGCCGGCAGGCGCAGGAGGAGTTTGGCAAACCTGGAAGAGAGCGGAGTCAGAGGCATGCAGAAGGCACTGACCACCCTTTCCCACGTGTCTCCAAGCCTGCACTGGGGGCTCAGGAGCGCAGAGCCCAAATCCTCCCCAAAGAATGCCTTGGAGAGTTCTCCATCTTAGATTTTCCTCTGCTTTCAAAATAAGCATCTCTCTCCACATGTATGGAGGGAATACGTATCTTTTCAAAACAGAATTTCGCATTTTTAAAACTTAAAAAAAAAGAAAAAAAAAAAGAAAGATACATCAGATACATCCAGATTCTCTCTCCAAGACTTGAACTTACATCTCCATGATGCCATTCAAATCCTTCTTGAAACAGCCTTCAAAAATGCCGGCGCCCAGAGAAGGTGACAACCCCTCGGCGGTGCCCCTGCCAGCCGCTGCCCCCTGCTTTGAGGCGCGGCTGCAGTGGGGTGCAGCAGGCACCCCCTCCCCGCGCCCCGCTTGCAGCGCTCCGCGGCCACGTCCAGAGCCAAAAACAGCAGGAGATGCTGCGGGCGCATCACTTGCCTGGCGGTGATGAGGGGGGACCCGGCTGCCCGCGTTTCGAGAGCTTGGCCAGCAGAGGGTAGGATTGGATAGAAAAGCAAGACAATTTCATCTCGCCGGCACCCTAAAGGCCCAGGGTTAGGGGACTGAGAGGACAGGCCAGCCCTTGCTGAGCTGGGCTGCGCAGGCAGGTTTGGCTGGGGTCCTGCCCTTGCTGTGCTCCGGGGGCTCTGACCCAGGGTGGCTCAGGCAGAGCTAGCGCAGACACCCCTGTCTCAGCCTCCTCTTTCCAGGGTGGGAACTGTGCTGCCCTAAGGCGCCTGCCTTGCTTGGGGACACTCACCGCCCTGGCTGCTCGGGGTACTTCTGTTTTGTGTAGGCTTCCAGCGTGGCATAGACCTTCTCCCGCAGCGACTCCACTTCTGAGGGGCTGGACAAACCCTTGGCATCTGGACAAGGGAGAGGGTACAGGTAGGGAAAAAATCACTGCAGAGGGGAACCTTCCACTTCCAGCAGAGTGACTGCATGCATGGGTGGGAAAGGACTTGGGCTCTCTTTAATCACGCACCCAGGGACTGGGACAAATCTGTCTGCAGTCCTGATGCTCACCGCCACAGCCCTCCTGCCTGTGACCTGCCAAGGGCGTGCGTGTCTCCTGGGACTGCCTCAGGCCTCAGACGTACCTGGGTTGAACAGGACAATGGCTCGCAGGCACCCCAGCTCCGACTTATCCATCTGCATGTCTTTCATTTTGGACACCAGCTCTGTCAAAACCCTGCATGTGGGGGACATGGGTGGGCAGACGATCAGAGACAGGTATGGACAGCAAGGCTGGGGGCTGAAAAGCATCTGGGACAGGCACTGGGAATACCCCCAATTGCTCCCTGCAGGAAGAGGCAGCTTCGAGGGACAGCCACGCCACACACTGCTCTTCTACATGTGCATCAGCAGCATTCATGGACCTAAGCATCAAATTTGCTCCTGTTCTCACTTTGCTCAGCATGCAGCCTCTGTGCTCTGTTTGGACTATGGAGAAAAATTTGCATTCACTTGGGGAAAACCGCATGGGTTTTTCCTCCACATTTCACTGCGAAGCATGGGCGCTGCCCTTATGCATGCCATTTGTGTAAGAGTGGCAGTGCAGCATCCTGCCAGGCAGGGAGCAAGCATGGCGCGGACAGTGTGCGTGCAACCATTACATGAGCAAGTTTGGGTTTAAGGTTTTGCCAGCTAAAGCTTTTGCTGATCATTATTAGCTCTAGATCCAGTTACAGCAAACTCCTGAGAGAAGGCAGAGAAGCATTCCTCCCCCTGCACACCCAACCGAAGCCCTGCTTCTGCAGCTGCAAATCCCTTTCCAAGGTGCTTTCACCCCATTCTTGGTTTTTAAGCCAGTCGAGCATCCCCTCCTCATTCTAAGCTAGTTCTGCCCCAAATCACCATGGATTTGTTCTTGTTCTCACTAAGGACATGCTTCCTATTCAGAGGAGAAAAGGCCAGCCTGGCCACTGCTGCTAGGGGATGACAGAAACAGGCCACATACCTGTCGAAGATGGAGCCTACACCAGCACTGTGAGCACTGCTGCGGTGCACGTGCAAGCCCGTGGCCAGAAGGATGCCGTCTTGGACCGACACGGAGCGATGGGAGAAAGAGGCAATGAGCAGCTCATTCCAGCCTGCAAGAGGAGGTGTGCAGGACACAAGAGGCAGTTCAGCAAAAAAATCGGTCCCACATGGAGAGCTGGTTTCTCCCTGCTGGCTTCAGACTCAGCTCACAGGAGACATGGGACCCAGAGATGTCTGCCCAGAGAGGCTGTGGAGTCTCCTTCCCTGGAGACATTCAAAACCCGCCTGGACACGGTCCTGTGCCCCCTGCTCTAGGTGTGCCTGCTCACGCGGGGCGGGGGGTTGGACAAGATGATCTCTCAAGGTCCCTTCCAACCCCTACCGTTCTGTGATTCTGTGACCCCAGATACTAACTGCACCGTTGCCAACACTGCAAGGGGTGGCAAACCCTGACCAGCAGCAAGTAAGGTGCAGAAAATGACTGAAAGTGTCAAAAAAACAAGGGGGAGGGGGAGAAAGATGCTGGGTTTTCCTCCTAAAAAAACCATATTCCTTGCATCCACAACCCTTTCACATCATTTTGCACATTACACACTAATGTGCCCTACACATAGTAAGTTCTGCAGTTACAGGAATTGCATTAGCAAGACACATTTATTCACTCTCCCCCAGCCCTCCTACATGTCTGCATGAAGAGGGGAATAAACAGCAGATTCCACTGTTCCATCCACAGCCTCTGCCAACTGCTCATCATGGCTTAGGATGGGTTGCTCGCCCTGGGACAGCAGGACAGCAGAGGATTCACTATCCAGCCTGGCTGGCACAGCACACAGCCCAGAGAAGGGACAGGGGTACCAGGAATAGCCCCAGAAGCCACAGGTGGGGGACGTTACCTGCCCGGAGGAGAATGACTTGGTCCTCCAGTGTCAGGTCGGAGAAGTGGGGGATTCGCTTGGCCCACTCGACGAGTGTAAAGAGCTGCTTGTCAGCTGCGTGGCATATGTTGGTGACAGGGTCGTTTGTCTAATTAAGAGCCATATCAAAAGGAAAAGAGCAGAGAAAAGAGAAGAATTTGTCCATGTAAAATCTTTGATAATCACTGTCTACACTGCACACAGTATTGGCTCAAGTTAATGATACTCAGAGCCACAAGTAAAATAATCAAATTGCCAATAATCTCAGCTGTGCGTGGTTGGGAAGAGAAGATATTTATTACTAATATCGCCTCTACAGCCAGCCAAATCAGCTGGTTGCTAGACTTTTCTGTTTGCTCGCTGTTCTATGCAAAGCAAGTCCTGCATGGCAGGCTACAGTCCTGCTCCCCAGGGCACATCTAAAAGCCATCAAGCAGCCTCTGAACGGGCATGAACAGCATTTTATCCTAACCAGCAAAACCACAGCAGTAAACTGCCTGTGTCCAGCTCCATTCCAGTCTTGGTCACTGGGGCAGACAAGCAGTGCCCAGGGCTGTACAACTGTGGAAGCCGGCACAGGGCTCAGACTCTCCGACATCCAGCTATTGCCCGATCTACTCATTGAAACCAAAGGGAACTGGAAAAAAATGCTAGGAAAATAATGTATAGCTCTTATGTGAAGCTGCAAGTGATTTCAGTGCCCCTTACTGAGCTCTCCGTGTTCATGTCGCTGTACGCCTCTGTCTTGGGTTCGACTGCCAGCTCAGCTTCCAGGATCCTCTCCACGGGCATGTCCTCGCTGCCACTGCTTGTGGACTCGGCCTCGTTCTCACTCCGCTCCCTGCTCCTCTGCCTCTCCTCCTGCACAGCTGCAGGATAGAAACATGGCTCTTTACTCTTTATACCCACAGCAACACTTATCTGCTCACAGTGGGTCCCCTTTCCTCTGGGAGGAGGGAGGAGAAACCCCCTCGGGAGGGGAGAACAGAAAATAAATGGATATTTCAGATGTACAACCATGAAAATGGGTGCCTCCCCCCCCCGCAATAACTCTGGGGTTGCTGTAGACCAGTGGCCTCTAAATCTGACAAAAGGTTGTGATTTCCAAGGTATGAAGCTCCAGAACTGAGGAAAGGGGTGTTGATACCTCCAGGTGGCAGCCTGGACTCGGCTGTCACTAGCTGCTGGAGGAGGCAGGAGGGACCCAGCACCCCGACACTGAGGTTTGCTGTGCTTCAAACAGTCCCACAGCAGCCAGGGCATCCAGCAGGGCTGGACGGCCCCTCACCCCCAGCTGGATCCACATGTTGCCTGCCTCATTCCTGAGCAAACGCTTACCCAGCCTGGCCCAGTCCTGGCGTCACTTCTCCCTCCACCACCACCTCTCCCCAACCCACCCTGCTAGAAAGCAGTTTCCAGCACCTCTGAATGCCCCAACACCTTCACTTTCTTCTCCCATCTCTGTACATTTTCCAAAATATTTGCTGGCTGGAGGAACAGTCACTGAAATTCTCTCCAGATCTCAGCTATTAAAACCCAGGGCCGCTTGGTGTGTGGAGGACAGGTCAGTGCAGGACACGTGTACGTGGTATGCCAAGCCTTGGGCTCAATAGAAGTCCTGGGTGCACATTTTTGTTGGAGAAATACCAAAGGGAAATATGAAAATCCTGCTAAAAAAGAAAAGTGACCAGCAGGTGTCATATCGGTTTAGCTCATTGCTGCAGAGAACCGTTCCAAAACTACAGTACTGCTAGCATCAGTCCCCTGCGTGAGCATACAGCGCCAGGCAGGGGCCCAAAGTGCCCGGTAGCCCCTAAGGAACAGGTAGGCAGCTGGCCGGGTGTCAGAGAGCAGCCTGTACTGAGCCGTAGGCATTTGTCCACCTGAAATGAAAGGTTCAGTGGGGGAGAAGCTGGCTGCAGAGCTGGCCCCTGCCACGCAGACATTGGTGCTTCGCTGTTCACAGCTGAATGGCTTCCCCACCTGTTAGCTAAGCACCAGGCAGTCAGCATCCAGAGGAGTGGGGAAACCACCAAGGCCAAGGGATAAAAAGTCCTTTAAGAGGAGAGGGGACCTGCATAAACATCAGGGGACACCAAGGAAGGGGCCAGCTCAGCAAGCCCACAGCTCACAGAAAGCCTGCGGGAGAATTTGATCCCCATTTTGTCAATTAGGTAAGTGCTGCTGGAAGAAGGGTGTGACAAGATTTTAGGTCAGATACTTGGATTGGGAGATTCCGTTCCCATTTGTCTTTATAGCTCTGCTGTTTGCCGTGGTGTCAGGAAATAAGCCTTTGCATCAGCCTTGCCTTACCCTGGCTTATGTTAGGGTGCTTTCAGGGGAAGGGCCAAACCATGGGAGGTTCCTCAGCACTGAGCCTCATGACCACTTTGCAATGCTCAGCACTTCCCTGCGTTTCTCCCAGCTGGGAGGATGTGCTTCCCAGCACTGCCCAGCTGCTAGGGAACTGGCAGCACCTGAGGAGATGGCTCCGTGGGGCATCCAGTCTGGTGCTGGTGAGGGAGGGCAACATGGGAGGCACATATGTGCCAGCCAGCTGGGGGAAGCATTTGTCCTCTTTAGGGTAATGGACAGGAAGAAGCCAGGGAAGTGTTTCTAAAATCATCAAAATCTTAGTGAAAGAAAGAGCATGCCAAAGAAATACTGGTCCCATCACTCAGCCCCCAAACTCATCCAGGATTCCTTGTTCAAGCTGCAATCTGTTCCCAGTTTCTGCAGCTCCCAGAAAGCCCTGTGATTATTGCAGCCAAACCCCCGAGATCCTGAGTTTAAATTTTCATGCTCTGCAAAGGGAAGTTGCGTTGACACCCTGGTCCTCTGAACCACTTTGCACCCAGCTGGAAGGGAGAGCTGTGCCTGGGATTAGGTTTTTGATTTAAGCTCGGCATTTCACAGTCCCCTGCTGCCCTATACAGTTGAGGCAGCACAGCATTGATGATGCTACAGGGAACAAGACGAGGCTCAGCCTCTGCCCAGTGTTACAGCCACTTCTCCAGGCTCTGCCCTCCACAGTCTGAGCTCCCGCACAGGGAGTGGTTTGCGTGCTCCGCAGGGGAACAGTGTGGCCTCCAAAAGGGACAGCTACACTGCCTGCTAGCATCCACAGAATCACAGAATGGTAGGGGTTGGAAGGGACCTCGAGGTGGCACAGTTATTTTATCTTGGAGAAAAAGCAGCTTGAAAGCTGTGCTAGTTGTCGCTACCTGACCTTGCGTCTGTCAGTATAATGTGGGAGGCAATCTGGCTCAGCGGTCCTTGCTCCACCAGGGAGGAAGCAGCTAGCTGCAGGGGGCAGAGGTGGACAGATAAACACCCATGCTGCCGGGCTTGCCTTTCCCTGCAGCAAGAGACTCAACTCAGTGGTGGCTTTTACAAAGACCTTTGCACTGTCCAGAGCTGTGTGGGAGAGAGGCAGGGCTGCAGGGCCCACCATAGATACATGTCACCCTCAGCAGCTCTTGGAGGCTTCCTTCAAGGCAGTGCAAAATCCCTCGAAGTCCAGTTGCCTCAGGCCAGATCCTTCCTCCAGATCAACACCTTAGGTGGTTTGGGCCAGAAACACAGGCCTTTGGGGGTTGCAGTGAGTGCACGTGGAGTATGGAAGAGGCTGCATGAACTGCTTCCATACAGCTCTCCTGCAGCACAAAGACACCACAGGATGTGAGCTGTACCAGAGCTCATCTCCAAAGGCAAGGTTAAGAGTGGAAGTGCCAGAGAACTATAAAATAAAAGACAGAAATAAATCATTCACCCTTATCTTCCAGTGCAAGAATTAGGTGGTGAGAAATGAAGCCAGCAAGCTGAAAACGAAAAGGGAGATTGCTCTTCACACAGGAGACAAGCAGGCTGCAGGACTCCTCGCTGCCGGGTGCTGTCCACAGCAGAGGTTTACAGGGGTCCAAGGGGTCCAGGCCATTAAAGGCCACATACTAAAGGCAAGCTTGGGTCAAAAATAAGTTAATAGGTTCAGTAGTCACCAGCATGTGTGTTTAGGTAGGATGGGAAGAAAAATACAGTGTAATAGCTTCCCCATCAGCCTCATTTCCTTTACGAAATGAGGTTAGAAATGCCCTGAAGCTGTCAGTGTGGGTTTTTGGAATGCTCCAGCCTTGGAGGGCCACCAAGAGCCATATGTACCCTAATGAATGTAAGGAAAATTTCTATAAGGCCATTCCTTCCACCAACTCACACATACCTTCCCTCTTCATCCCCATTGCGAGGCACTTCTGATAGCGGCAGTACTGGCAGCGGTTGCTTTGGCGCTTGTCTATGAGGCAGTCCTTGTTGTCACGGCAGGTGTAGATCAGGTCCTTCCGGATGGTCCTCTTGAAGAAGCCTTTGCAGCCCTCACAGCTGTACACCCCATAGTGCTTCCCTGGGGAGGCAAGGGGAGGTGATCAATAGGCAGGCAAGCACCTGCCCTTCCCTCCAGCGTGGAGGAGCTTGAACCAACCCCAAAGGTGGAAAAACTGGCTGCAGGGTATCACCTTAGCAGGCCTGACTTGGCTTTAGTTGCTCTTCACAGGAATAGGGACCAGCAGCAGTCCAACTATAGGACCACTGCTTTCCTGTGATAAGGAGGGACTGCATCCCAGGAGAAGGATGTGGAGCCACATCTTAGCTGCAGTGCAACTGCAGAAAAGCCATAGGTAGCAAATGGTGTGCACTGATACAGAGGGGCTCTGCAAGGCATGGCCAGGCTGCAGGTCTCTGGGGTGGGAGAGAAAACCCAGGCACAGCCAAAGCCCAGCTAGCACAAAGCACAGGTAAATAAGAACACAGTGATTTTGATATATTTGATAGACCTTTGATAAACAGGGACAAAATGTAAAATGAGATTATACACATAAGGGATATATAGCTTATAGGTTTGCTCTCTTTTGGGCACAGCACAACTAATCTGCAAAACAGACAGTCTGCCTTTGGGTAAGCCAGACCCAGCTACAAATCCTGCAATGCCAGCATGGCCCCAGCGAGCCTCCGCAGTGTTCACTCCTGCACAAGCCTTGCCTCAGAGCATCAGGGGAGTTTTCATTGCACAAAGCCTTCCCCAAGAAGGAAAACCTCCTACCTGAGGACCTGTCCCCACAGATGGCACAGATGTGTTTGGCTAAGGATCCTGGGCTTGTAGATGGATAATTCATGTTCCCGATCCCTGGGAGACCTGGCAAGGGCTTGATGTCCTCCGAGCTGCTGACATTGTTCAGGACATTGAGCTGCAGAAGCAGAAGCCACAGGACAGGTTAGAGGGTCAAGGCTCATACCTCAATGAAACCATCCCCAAACTGAGCTGATCCCTCCCTTGCTGCTCCTGCTGGGCTCGTCCCACAAGCTTATCCCCAGCAACTCCATGGGGCTGCCATTGGCAGACAGACATCCTCTGGTGAATCCAGCTGGACGGGTTTAAGCAGATGCCTGGTAGAAGATATAGCCTCTCACCCTGCCCTGATGCTGTAACCAAAGCCAGGACTAAGCAGAGCTGGAAAAGGGCAGGCAGCAACCCTCAGCTGCTCAGTTACAGCCTCCAAGCGACAAGCCTGGTGGGATCCTGCCTTCTTCATCAGAGCATGCTGATCACTAGCTGTTTGAGGCCTCAAGCACTAACAGCTTAGTGAGGAAGAGCTTTGCAACCAGGTGATTTGCTGCAATTAAACCTGCACTGCTGCATGGCTAGGGAAGCTGTAATGTTGTTTTTTTTTTTAAAAAAAATAAGTGTTAAGTGGGTTAGCTTCCCTGCCTCATGATATGCAAGTTTGCATAAACACCTGAAAACATGGCCATCTTAGTCACTCCCTGGAACTTAGGTTCCCAAACACTATCACAGGCTGGAGAATGAAGCAGATTTGGGGTTGCCAGATTAAAAAAAAAAAGGGGAGCAGGCTGAGGATCTAAAATCAGCCACAGTGAGATGCAGGCAAGTGGCCCAGAGCCCCCAGCTGAGATCCCTGGGAGCTGCTCACAGCTGCTCTAAGTTTAAAGGTTACAAACCGTCGTCAATTAGAGACCAAAGCCTGATGTTGCCCAGGGCTTCATTTTATTGCTATTTGCTTTTGAGCTGTTGTCGGCAGGGCAATGAGGATTAAGGGCCATTGAGCACGTCTTGTCAGAAGCTTTCTGGGCAGAGCAATGTCTCTCCAAAGCCACTATCAAATCATCTTTCCCATTGCCATGCTTTGAGGGCTAGGGGTGGTTTCTTCATTGTTGAGCTTGTTTTTAACAGTCACCCTAATTTATCAGCAAGAAGGCAGAAGCAGGGACAGAAAACAAGGCTTTGGATGACAATCCAGCTACAGCCTTCATTACAGTCTCCATAACATCTAAACCACTAGATTTCATGCATGCTGTTGCAAGTTCTCCATTTGCTCCAAGAAATTGCCCATTTGCCACGAAAAAGTATAATAATTTCCACAGGGTATTTCAACAAAGAAAAAGAAGGGTTCATCCCGTTGGGATTTTTGGACCTGTCCTTAGAAAAATAAAAACATGAAGCCTGTTTTCATCTTCCCTCATCACTGTCCATTTTTAAAGCTTCAAAGGTCTGATGACACTGAAAATACAAATTATCCAGCAAAAATAACCACATTAGGAGCCAGGTTGGTTTGCCCCACTGGAAAATAAAAGTGTATAGGGAAAAATTGCCCAGAGAAACAGAGGTTCGCTCTCCCCAGCAGAGGCCCAGCCCAGGCACTGGCAACTGTAAATCCTAATGCTTTAAAACCTGAACTTGGCTCAAGGGAAGGAGAAGTCAATCCCTCTTCCCCACAAGAGTCCAGCCACCTTTTTTGCCCTGAAAACTTCTTCTTGGCAAGATGCTGAGCCAGGAGAAACTTC